>CAIGRP010042850.1:0-19763 GCA_903798385.1 Fraxinus cuspidata
TTTGTTCATAACTTGGTTGATAAATGTTTCTTTACTAAAGCTGCATGAATATATTTATATTTTTTTTTTGTCTTTATGTTAATGATATTTTAATTATTAGTAACAAAGAAGGAATTAAAGAAACAAAGAAATTTATATCTTCAACATTCAAAATGAATGATCTTGGACGAGTGAATATTATCCTAGGAATCAAAGTTGAAAAGGATAGTGGGGGTTATTCACCAAGCCAATCACATTATGTTGAGAATGTGATAAATAAGTTCAAATATTTGAAACATTAAAGAGTCAAATACTATGTTGGATTCAAGTATCAAATTAGTAAAGAACAATGGAAGAGCAATAGCACACATTGACTAAGCAAGTGCAATTGGAAGTCTTACGTAAGCGGTACAATGTACAAGACCAGACGATACATTTGCTGCTAATAAACTAAGTAGGTTTACTAGTGATCCAAGTACAAAACATTGGAAGGCCACTAAGAGGGTTCTTGGTTACTTAAAGAAAATCGAAATCCTTGAACAATATTCAAAGTTCTCAGCAGTTCTAGAAGGATATACCGATGATAGATGGATATCTAGTTTGGAAGAAAATAAATCTACTTCAAGTTGGGTGTTTACTCTTGGAGGAGATACAATTTTTTAAAAGTCTACGAAAAATAACAGGCATTACACACTTAACAATGAAGTTCGACTTTGTAGCATTGGTCGAAACAGGAAAAGAGGTTTAGTGGCTTAGGGATACTCTTTATGAAATTCTTTTTGGATGCAAATGATAATTCTTCAATAATTATCTTGTATGATAATCAAACTACCTTAGAACGAGCATATAATAAAGTATATAATGAAAAATCTAGACATATGAGTCTAAGATATGAATATGTTAGAAAATGAATTAAACACGAAGTAATCTCTCTCACATATGTGAAATCTAGTGAAAACATAGATGGTCCATTGACTAAACCTCTTACAAGAGAATTAGTAAGATCAACATCGAGAAAGATGGATTTAAAACTCCTTGATTAAAGATCCTTCAATAATGTCAGCCCTACCAACTATACTAAATAAGAATATTTAAGTTCAAATGGTAAAAACAAGTCATTTGATAAAGTGGATAATTTCAACACTGTAATTTAGAATCATATCCTTGAAAAATAATTCTAGTTTTACAGTTGGAGGGTTGGGTTTATAAAAACTCTTAATAAAATTTAGTACGGGGTACAAGTATCTTTAAAAATAACAAAGATATTGGAAGAACTTTACCAATGTGAATTTTGAGGTAGTGTTGTCTTAATAGAGAGTTATAGTTTTTCTCTTAAAATTCAACGAATAGAATAAGCTCAAGGCCACAATAACGTTAAGCGAGTTTGAGGAACTCTTGAAAAACATAACATTTGTGTATGTATTTGCAATAGTATCACCACAAGAAATAACTAATTTAAAACTATCAACTACCTGGAATTTCGATGATACTTTGTGAAATTAAAATATGGTTAGATTTAAATCGAAAGATATCTAAACCTTGCACATTAGTGTTGTTAGTTTGAATTTGTGATCAAAATAGTTTTGAACAAGTGGAAGAATGTTGTAATTGTTCAATAATATTATTAGGCCTAAAAAAGGGATGAAATGAGATAAATTGGGCCCAAAGAAGTTTGTGAATTGGCATGGAAAGAAAAATTTAGCCCCCAGGCATGCGAATGACACCCAAATGAATATTTAGATTGTTTTTTTTATTCTGCCATGCATAGGTATAACTAATAATCATGTATATGCATGGGCTTACAAACTAGCCTTTAAGCTGGTTTTCAAATTTGATTTTTGGTAGCTTTTCATGAGAAGTTCTCAAATTTTCATGAATGATTGGAACATTTTCATGGTGTATGAATGGAAAACTATAAATAAGTGATTTTTTTCCATTTCTAACACATGAAATCATAATATAAAATCACAATTCAGTGAAATAATTCCAATTCTCATTCCAATTCAAATTCCATCTCCTTCAATTTTTCATCAAATTCTCGGATGTGCAATGCTTGTTTAGTCCTATAAATTATGTGTTTGTGAATCCCTTTAAGTATTCTAAAAATTCTAGAGTGTACAAATATTGTTTGAGAACAACATTTTTCATATTCAAGCTTATTATTCTTCATTTGTGTTTGTTGTATCCTTCTCGTTTCATATTTTTCCAGCACATATCATAGAATTTTTAGTGAGAGATTTTAGTCCCAAAGGATAACATATCATATTATATCATTCCCATTTAACGGTTAGTCACATTACATCATATCATATAGCCTATAACATTCATCATGAATTCAAGAAGATTAAATAGGACAAAACAATTTGCACCTTTGTATCCTACCTCTTGAGTTTCAAATGCATTGTAACTATGAAAAGAATCCTTAATTTTTATTTTCTTTTGACATCCTCGAAATATGCCTACTTCAGTGCTCTTCTTTAAAGCTTTGGAATTATAAAAGAATATTTGATTGTGTGTATTTTTCTTTGTTACAGAAAAAACAATTGGCTAGAGAGTGATATAGAAAGGGAGAGGCTGAGAGGTATGATTTAGAAGAGAAGAAATGTGGGTGTGTGGAAGGTGAAGGAGTTTAAAGGAAGAAGGATATGAGATGGTTTCATGGGGAGAGAGAGAGAGAGAGCGAGCGAGAGAGAGAGGAATAAGGAATTTGAGGATTCTTTCTTGTTAATTAGATAAGACATGTTTTCATGAAGTTAATAAGTGTGTGTGTGTGTGTGTGTGTGTGTGTGTGTAGACACACATATATGTTGCAATATGAACTCAAAAGGAAAGAAAAATATCACTTTTTCATTCAAGAAAAGGTGCAATACTAAATGTCAATACTCCTTTTTGAGACTTTTGTTGAAAACACCGAGGTAACTCCTCAATGTTTCAAATCTTCCTTTGGACAATAACTTAGTAAAGATATCAGCATTTTAGTCCTCAGCGTTGCAGTACATGAGCTCCACTTCCCTCCTATTTTAAGCTTCTTTTATTGAATGATATTTAATCTTTATGTGCTTTGTTCTTCCATGAAACACCGGGTTTTTACCATTACCACAGCTGACTGATTGCCACAAAAGATGGTTGTGGCTTCCTCCTGTATATGCTTAAAATCCTCCTACACTTTCCTTGGCCAAATAGCTTGATTTGTGGCCTCTGAAGCTGCTATGTACTCTGCATCTGCAATAGATTGAGCCACGATTTTCTGCTTCATGGAATTCCAGCATACTATACTTGAACTAGCATAAAACACATAGCCTGAGGTACTTTTCATGTCATCAGCTGAACCAGCCCAGTCTTTATCTGTAAATCCAATTATAAACAGCCTTTCTAATTTCTTGAACCAAATTCCCAGTTCCTATGTTCCTTTTACATACCTCAACACCATCTTTGCTCCCTGGAAATGAAGTTCACTTGGCTCTTGCCTATATCTGGATAAGATGTTAGCCGCAAATGTAATATCAGGTCTGGTAGAAGTCAAGTATAGTAAGCATCTAACTATACTTCTATACACTTTCTCATCTATCCTCTTGGTTCCATCATCCTTCATCAGTTTCAAATCAGAAACAATGGGCCGCTTACTGGCTTGCAATTCTCCATGCTAAACTTCTTCAGCATTTCTCTAATGTATTTTCTTTGACACACAAATATACCATCTTGAGTTTGAAATATTTCCATGCCAAGAAATTATTGCATTTTTCCCAAGTATGTCATCTCAAATTCCTTTTTCAATATATTTTTTACTTGTTTAAACAATGTACAACTGCTGCCAGTAATTAAAAGATCATCAACATATAATGAGATGTTGATCATCTCTTTTTTCTCTTCCATCATACCCTTCTCTATCATCAAGGGGTAAGTTTGCACCACTGAAAGTACTACATTTTGCCAACTTTCCCAGCCATGATTTTTTCTTTGTCTGTCAACTAGTAACCAAGTTCCATTTTTCTCAATCACGTTTAACTCCTCCTTCATTGCAGCCATTCATTCTTTTAAGTTTGTAGCCTCATCAAAGTTTGAACGCTCCAGAGTAGCTGAATTGCATCTAGCATATATGTCTGCAAGAGGCCTCATCTTTATAACAACATTCTCAGAATCAGATTCACTATCAGACATTGTTTCTTCTTTATTAACATTAGCATTACTTGTCTGAGGATTTGCCTTTGGAATTTGAAGTTGATTGTTTCCAATTGATTCCCAGTTCCATAAGGGTTCTTCATCCATTTTAATATCCCTGTTGGAAATTGTTTTCTTACTTTGAGGATTGAAGACTCTATAGTCTTTGACATTGCTGCAGTAACCAATTAACACTCCAACCTCAGCTTTTTTGCCCAACTTATCTCTCTTTACTTCAGGTATGTGAGTATAACAGATGCTCCCAAACACTTTCAGATGAAAGACATCAGGATTTGTTCCATACCACGCTTTAAAATGAGTCATTTTGTCCACTGATTTATTAGGCAATCTATTGAGCAAATACACTGCAATACTCACAGCTTCTGCCCAGAACTCCCTTGGAACTTTTTTCTCAATATCAAGCATCTAGCCATCTCCATAACCGTCCTATTCTTTCTTTCACGTATACCATTCTATTGTGGAGAGTAGGGAATGGTTAGTTGATGTTTTATCCCCATTTCTTCACAAAATTTGTCAAATTGGCTGCAGTAGTACTCTGTTCCATTGTCTGATCTGATGACTTTGATTTTGCTGTCACATTCATTTTCCACCAATCTTTTAAACTTCTGAAACACACTTGCTATCTCTGATTTCATTTTCAAGAAGTATACCCAGTACATTCTTAACATATCATCAATGAAGAGAACAAAATACCTACTTCCATTCAATGTAGATGTCCTTATTGGTCCACATACATCTGAGTGTATCAGCTCAAGTCTTTTTCTAGCCCTTTTTGCTTGATTTTTAGGGAATGACATCTTGGTTTGTTTTCCAAGTTGGCATACATCACCCATACAATTATAAAGAAGACTTAATGACAGTACCTACAATTGCCTGATCACCTACATATGTCCACTCTAAAGGGAAGCTCCTATTTCTCATGTCAATAGTTATTACTTCTTGATTTTGTGAATCAAATATAGTACATCCCTTGTCTTTAAATACCATTGTATAATATTTCTCAATCAGTTGACCAACGCTAATCAAGTTTTGATCAATATTTGGAACATATAAAACATCAAAAATATACTTTGTACCTGTAGAAGTCTGCACAGAGATTTCACCAACAACTTCAACCTCAACAAACTCTCCATTCCCAACTTTAATTTTTGATTTGTACACATCATTTAACTCAACAAAGATGCTGGGATTGGAAGTCATATGACAAGTGCACCCACTGTCCAACAGCCAAGCTTCATCACTACTGCAGACCTTCATGTTCAATGCTGTGAACAAGTGTTCTTCCTGCTGGTGAATCTCTACTACCTGAGCTTGTTCTGGTTCTTACTTTTCCATTTGATTTTTACAGACCTTTTCAATGTGACCAAATAGCTTACAAGCCTTGCATTGTACTCCTGGCCTGAACTAACACCATTTAGGTGAATGTCATTTCCTCTTGCAATGTGGACAAGGTGAATATTTTATTCCTTTACCAACTCCTTCTTGGTTCTCAAGTTCATTTTTCTCATAGGTTAGTTTCTTAACAGCATAGCTCGTTTGAGCTTTATGCTTTCCCTTAGCAAATAAGGCTCCCTCAACCTGTTCCTCTTGTCTTATTAATCTCCTCTGCTCTGTGGCTTGAAGGGCATTAACAAGTTCAGACAAGAAAATAATAACAAGTTCAGACCAGGAAATAATGGACAAATCCTTGGAATCTTGAAGTGGGGAGATCTTAACTTCAAACTTTTCAGGTAAGCTAATCAAGACCTTCTCTACTACTCTTTTATCTGGTAAATCATCACTTAACAGCCTGATTTGATTCACTACCTTCATCAACCTATCAAGAACTCCTTAACAGATTCTGAATCCTTCATTTTCAGAGTTTCAAACTCCCTTCCCAGATTCAGTACCTATATTTGTCTGGTTTTTTCATTGCCTCGAAATTCCTTCTTTAATCTGTCCCAAGCTTCCTTTACTGTTTCATAGGTTATAGTCCTAGTAAAGATAGTGTCTTGAGACAACTGATTGGATGCAGGAAAGAGCTTTAAACTTCTTAGCAACTTCCTCACTATGTTGCTTCAGTTGTGCAATAGGATTTGCTCTCAATTGAGATGGTTCAGCGCCAGTTTCTGTGATCTCCTAGAGGTCATAAGCTTTCAGGTATACCTTCATCTTTGCAGGCCAGAAATCATAATTTTCTCCTGTAATACAGAAGGTAAAGGAGCTGTAAAGCCACTGGAAGCCATCACCCTCACTCACAAATCACTCAGTTGGTTTTATAAAGATTCATTTCTAGTTTTCTCTCTTGTATTTACCTATCTTTCTTGTTGCATGTTCTAAGGCCAAAGGGACTCTAATACCATTGTTGCAATGTGAACTCAAAAGGAAAGAAAAAATATCACTTTTTCATTCAAGAAAATGGTGCAAGACACGGCTGGAACATATATAACCATCATTCTATTACATCACAAAAGTTTTTATCCAACAACTATTCTTACCTACTACCACTTTGCTTATATGACAGCCTACTCATTTCCCTGCAAGATCATACTTGCTTAACTTATATAATATGACTTAAGCTAAGACTTAGTACATCAAAAATATAGGAATAATGACAACAAAAGTATCAATGCTAAATGTCAATAGTTATACATTTCTGCTAAGTTCAAACTACATGGAGGAGGTTTTATGCAAGAGTAGTGCTACAAATAAAACAAGTTACTAGTTAAAAGCATCATGAAGTTTGTTGTACATTCGTTGTTCAAACTGCATAAATAATTTAAATAAAATCTTTGGAAAACATCAATGTTAAAAAAAAACCAAAAAGATCCAAAAGATAAATTGACGTAGGCAAAGAAATACAAAGACCAAAGATGACAAAACAAGACAAGACAAGGAAGAGGAAAACGAAGGTGAATACACCTTAAAGTTTCCAATACTGAGTAACAAGTAACAGTGCTTGGCAATTGGTACTGATAACTAATCCACATGAAATTACCCTTTGTGATAGATTCATATGTACTTTTGAACATATTAGGCAATACACTGGATTGGACCACTACAACACACAATTTTCATATTACTTGACAATTGGATATTTTCTTTCTGCAAATGCGCATTTAGTGCAATGTACGTCATACCTCTGCAATTTTTTCAGTCGATGGCCATATATCCTTGAAATAGACATTCTTTACTATCTTTTCCTGCACCAATTGGCTCTTTATTGAAGTCAATGTCAACTTGCATAAAAAGAACGGCTATACCTTAATCTGAGGCTCAGTAAAAGATTATTAGGAAGTTATATGAGACCAGGAAAAAGAGATGCCAGTTCCTCAAGATTAAGGTGGTATTTCAAGCCCTATCTGCTCCCTCACTGAATTTAAAAAGTGAACACTTTCAGCTTTCGATTTTAACATAACTCTCCAAAATATAAGTCTTACTCATCAACTTTCAAACTTTCTTATTTTTATTGTAGAACATACATCATAATAATTATAGTAAATTATTTAGTCTGTCAAATTTAGTATGAATTGTCCTATAAAATTAAGGTGAGCATATATTGGAAACATTTTAATCAGTATTGAAATGAAAATAACTTGAAAGCTGATAAAATGATTGAAATAAAAAACAAAGTTACTGACATTTGCTAGTTATTGTAAGAAATCATTTTTACACCTAGTAACACAATACATGTTGGTTTTACATTGTTCTCAAGCGATGTTTTGGTGGTTGTACTGAAGTATGGCTTTACTTTCAAACTCAGCTGTGAGATTGTCTACATCAATTAGGATCTCATGAGTTCCACACTTTTTTTTTTTTTTTTGGCAGACAAATTTCACCTTCTGGAATGTTTTTGCATCCAGAGAATATTTTACAACCTGCAATAAATGAACATTTCTAAACTAGCATGGAAGAAAGATCAAATTTTCTCCTAATAAAACATGAACAAAATTGTAGCATAAAAATATAAAGCTTTCTAATTGAGATCTGTACATACAGAATTAATTTAATTTTAGTATGGTTCTAAGTTCTAATCCAACACCCTCCCTTCCTCACGAAGAATTATAGATCATTCCCTACGCAAAAAAAAAAAAAAAAAACCATTGNCTGAAGTTTTTCAACGATGGGAATGGGAATAGGATTCAAACACAATAGTTGGTTTGATATGATCCATGATACGAGGGCAAGTCCGTGCAAGGATCTAATGATAATTGAAGAAGGGCCTATAACTAGGTCGCGAGGTAAGCAGATCAAAGAAACAATGGGACTATTTGCTCAAGTCATGGTGGACGAAACATTGATCAAGGCAAGCAAAGGGACAATTTTCATGTTAGGCGTGAAAGATGAAACATTTTTAGGGGGTTATTTGCTATTAATCCAATTTCAATATTACTATTCAAGATTGGGAAGTTACGGAGATTTGATCTAGGAGCTTTTTCAGTCAACAAGTATCAAACTAAATCTGTCACTAAGCGACACAACAGCTTGGTATCAGAGCCGACATGTCCCATCACCGCCTTGATATATTCTAGACTTAGATTGGCTCGTTAAATGCAGGTCAACAATCCTTACAAAAAGAGATAAGGGATGTCCAAGAGCGATTGATGAAGCACACCGAAGACATGATCATGGTCTTATCCAACCAAATTCAGGAAATGTCCTTCCTAAATTCGGGTGGTGGACAAGATGAGTCTGTATCACATAATCGAAATGAGGATGGAGTTATTGGAAGTTGTGGGAATATCAATCCAAAATTAACAATACTTGATTTTCCTGTTATGACAGGACGGAGGATCCGACGGGATGGATATGCAGAGCAGAACAATTTTTTGAATTCCAACATACAGATGAGGAAGATAAGATGCCAATGGGGGGTTACCACTTGTAAGGTGACGTTCAACTTTGGTACCAAAGATTTCAACAAGGAGATGGAGCTGATTGGGATATCTTTAAAATTAGAGCTACATTTCTCGATTTCAAAATATATTTGGTGATCTCACTGAGCTCAAACAGCAAGGAAGTGTACGAGACTATCGGCAAGAATTTAATTGAATGTTATAAGGGGCTGGAACACTTACGGTTGAGAAACAGGTGGGATGTTTTGTAAGTGGATTGAAGGAGGCAATAAGGGTTGATGTGCAAGTTGCTAGACCCATAAGCAATCAGCTTAGCTAAACTCTATGAGTCAAGGATCCAAGACCTGCAAAAGGGGAAGGTGCAAGAGTATAAAAAATTTCCTGCTCTTCTAACTCTCCCACCATTGCCGTCCCCTAGCATTCCAAAGGTTTGAAATCCCATTATTAAAAGGATTAGCTCCGCCGAACTCAAAGATAGGCGACATGGCCTTTGTTTCGATTGTGATGAAAAGTTCTCTCCTGGCCACTGGTGTAAAAAATTATTTTTGATTGAGGGAATTTTCCCAGCAGCCGACAAGGATGAGGTTGAGGTGACTCAACAAATGGATGCCAAGGAAAATAAGCTTTCATGCAATTACTGAAATGACAACACCTCAAACTATGAGATATAAAGGGAAAGATGGGGAACCTAGCAATTAATAAATTCTTGGAGTACCCATAATTTAATAAACTCTAATCTTGCTACGTCTATGGAAATCCAGCCAACCGAAAAAGGCAACTTTTTAAAGGTGATTGTGGCATATGGGAATAAAATGACCTGTGGACGACTTTGCAAAGGTATATCTTTAATTTTCCAAAGGGTGAATTTACGTTGGATTTTTATCTCTTGCCGATAGAAGGATGTGATTCCCTTTTTGGTACTCAATAGCTTAACAATTGGGCCCAACTATTTGGGAGTTTAAGGAGATGTGGATGAGATTCTTTTGGAAGGAAAATTCGATGGAGTTGCATAGCACAAGGGGGCCCTCTAATTGGATAAATGGCCAGCATGAATTAAGGAGAAAAATGAGGAAAGGCAAACATGCTTACCTGTTGCAATTAAATGCAATCCAACTTGGAGTGGATCGAGCTAAAGAAAGGTCAACCGAACCTGATCTTCAATCCTTGCTTAGTCAATATTCTGCCATTTTTAAGGAGCCCAACCGATTATCACCTCAAAGGCCGCATGATCATCACATTATTCTAAAGGAGAGAAGCGGTCCAATTAATGTCAAGCCTTACCAATAACCTCATTATCAAAAGGATGAGATTGAGAAATTGGTAAGAGATTTACTTACAACGGGAGTTATAAGGCCGAGCACAAGTTCATATTCATTGCTAGTTTTATTTGATAAGAAACATGATGGTTCGTGGAGACTCTGCATTGATTATCGGGCTTTGAATGGCATTACCATCAAGATTAAATTTTTGATACTCATAATAGATGAACTATTGGATGAATTGTATGGGGCCAATTTTTTTACAAACTTAGACTTGAGATCGGTTTATCACCAAATCCGAATGAACAATGGAGATGTAGATGTAGAGAAGATGACATTCTGCACTCACCAAGGCAATTATGACTTTTGGTCATCCCATTTGGCCTTACCAACGCTCCCGCTACACTTCAATCAGCTATGAATGAGGTATTTAAACACTATCTCGGAAAATTGTTTTAGTCTCTTTCGATGATATCCTAATTCACATGAGAAGAACATTTAGATCACGTGAACCAGGTTTTACACCAATTATAGACTCGTGAATTTTTTGTCAAAAAAGAGAAGTGTCAATTTGGGCAAAAAGAGGTCAATTATTTGGGTCATGTCATTTCTCATGAAGGAGTATCTATGGACTCCGGAAAAATATCCGCCATGGTTTCATGGCCTAAACCCACCACCTTAAAAGGATTGAGGGGTTTATTGGGCCTAAGAGGCTTTTCATGAAGTTTATCGATCCCTCTGGTATTGGGCTAGAGCAGTATTGATGCAAGGAGGGAAGCCTATTGTTTTTTACAGTCAGGCTTTGCATGGAAAGAATCTAGCCTTGTCAACTTATGAAAAGGAATTATTAGCTTTAGTTTGTGCGGTTTAAAAATGGCGTCCTTATCTTTTGGATGCTAAATTTATTGTGCGCACAGATCTAAAGAGTTTGCAGTATTTACAGGGCCAAACTATTACCACTACTGTTCAACAACAGTGGTTGGTGAAGCTTATAGGATATGATTTCAAATTTGAGTACAAGAAGGGACAAGAAAATTCGGTTGTAGATGCTCTCTCATGACAATTTGAGCCACAATTCAATGCACTCTCCTCACCAATTCCAGATTGGGTTGATTCCGTGAAGAACGAAATTGAAGGAGGCACTTTACTACAAACTCTTGCCAAAAAACATAGCAAAAGGCGAAGCAGTGGGTCTGTGGGCTCTCAAGGATGGAATCATATTGTTTTAAGGAAAGGATTTAACTCCTAACTAAGGTGGGGAATGCTAAGGATTTAACTCCTAACTAAGGATTTAATCGCGTCCGGATATTTATTCAAGAATGCTAAGTTTGTCAATGTAACAAGGTGGGGAATTCAAAACCAGCAGTTCTCTCCCTATTCCAAAAAATAGTTGGTCAGATATTTCCATCGATTTTGTATAAGGATTGTCGAATTTCAAGGGAAAATCTACCATATCTGTGGTGGTTGATCTGTTTTCCAAATTTAGCCATTTTATTCTTATTTATCACTCATACACGGCAAACGCCATTGCTCAAATATTTTTTGAGCATATTTTCGAATTATATGGGATATGGAAAACGATTGTCTGTGATCGTGACCCAACATTTACAAGTATCTTTTGGAAGAGTTTATTTCGGTTGAATGGGATTAAATTCAACTTCAATTTAGCTTATCATCCTCAGTCAAACGGAGGTGGTGAACCATACCATGGAAATGTATCTACGTCGTTTAACAAGAGATAAACCACAAGTAATGTGTGATGGGGTACAATATTGTTATAATACTAGCATTTACTCTTCAACAAGGAAGACCCCGTTTGAAATTGTTTATCGTCGTGCTCCCCCCTCTTTGCTAGCATTTGTCCATGGCACAACTAAAGTGGAATCAGTAAAGAAAATTTTTTGGCAAGGGATCAAGTGTTGCGAGAAGCAAGGGCTAATTTGAAGGTGGCTCAACAACGAATGAAAAAATATTATGACACAAAGCACACGAATAAGGAGTATCAAGTGGATGATTTTGTGTTCTTGAAGTTAACCTTATCGCCAATTAGCCGTGGCTTAAAGAAAAAAATAAAAAACTGGCTCCCAAATTTTTCTTCCCCTTTAAGATCATTGCACGGATTGGGTTGATGGGTATAAATTGGAGTTACCAGCAGACTCCAAACTACACCCGGTGTTCTATGTATCACTCCTAAAAAAATGGATCGGAGATAATGAGAAGGTTGAGCCAATTTTACCTCATATTTCTGTGGACCAACCTGTGAACCCTTTACGACAAGCTATTTTGAATAGTAGGAAAATTAAGGAAGGTGAATAAATTTTGGTTCATCAGCAAAATATTTCTCCAGCAGATGCTACGTAGGAGGAGATGGAATCTTTCAATGCCCGATTTCCTTATTTCATCCTTGAGGACAAGGATGTTTCTATGGGGAATGGAGTTGTTACAAGTAAATTTATTGTACAGCTTGGATTATTTCAGTTTCATAGCTGCAAATTAGTTAGGAAATGATTCCCTTATTGTTGTATATATATGACCACAATTGTATACTCTTAACACGATTGTGTGAATACAATTTTAGCTTTATCTCAAATCATCAATATCAGAATTTTATTCTTCCAAATCTAACTTGGTATCAGAGCGAGAAATGAAGGAATCTAATTCAGGAAATATGAACCCTCCCAATCCAAATCACAGCCAAAATCAACAGCAAGCCGATGGAAGGAATTCAGGTGTTCTTTCCATGATCCAACTCATCCCAGCAGTCCTTACTGTATCAGCAGCAATGATGAAAGTGTTGTTATGATGGTCACTCACATTTTGGATTCTAATGACTATTATTCATGGGCTCGGTGAATGAGAAGAGTATGAAGGATAAAAAAAATAAATTAGATTTTATAGATGGTACTCTGTGAGCCAAGGATCTCAATGATCCATTAATGCAGCATTTGATAATGTGCAATGACATTGTCATAACATGGGTGCAGAATGCTAGGCAATTGATATCAAGAGCAACGCCATTTATGCTGAGGCGGCTCATCTCCTCTGGCTTGATCTTGAGCACCGATTTTCTCAGCAAAATGCTCCACGAATTTTTGAAGTAAAAATTGATATTACAATCTTGTTGCAAAACTAAGACTTTGCGAGTGTTTACTTCTCCAAACTCAAAATTCTTTTGGATGAGCTGCTGAACTATGAGAACATTCCCAACAGTATATGTGGAGGCTTGAAGACTGTGATTCTTAATCAGCAAAGGGACTGGGTTATGAAGTTCTTAATGGAGCTAAATGAGTCTTACAAGGAAATCAAGGCTCAAATCCTACTGATTAAGCCATTTCCTAGCCTGAATGAGGTGTATTCCTTATTCCAACAAGAAGAGAAAAGGTAAGAAATATCTAAATCAAGTCCTGTTAATTCTGATTCCATGGTTTTTCTAAGCAAGAGAAACTTCAGAGAATGAAAAAACCAGAGTTTTTCATCTAAAAAAAGAAGGACAAATATTATTACACCCATTGCAAGATTGCAGACCACTCTCTTGAGAGACGCTTCAAGGCAAATCCAAATAGGCCATTATGCTCTTATTGTCAAATGCCAGGACATGCAGTAGATAAGTGCTATAAACTTCATGGATTTCCACCAGGGCACAAGTTTAATGACAAAGGAAAGCCCGCTGTCTACATGGTTTCTACAGGAACAACGCCTAATCAGCAAGTGGTGAAAGACAAAGGCCAAGTATCCTTAAGCCAGGAACAATACTCTCAACTAATGGCACTCCTCAGACCTACAACAAGCTCTCAGCAATTCACCTCTTCATTAAACAATGACCAAGCACTTGCTAATCCCTCCCCATCTGATGATTTTACTCATAAGATGTCTGGTATACCGTTAAGCCTAATTGCATTTCATCACAAACATGGAAATATTTATGAAATCACATGGATTCTTGATACAGGAGCAACAGAGCACATGATTTGTTCTACTTCATTTTTCACATCTATTCAAGCTAATGTGTCTTATTGTGTAGCTTTACCAAACGAAGAGGATGTTCCGGTCACACGTGGGAACTGTCAAAATCTCAGAAGCCATTACTCTACATAATGTCCATCGCATTCCTAGTTTCACTTTTAATTTAATTTCAATAAAAAAACTTGCTTAACCTCCAAACATTTTCCTTGTTTTCTTCTCTAAATACTATTATAAACAAGACCTTTTGACTTGGAGAACGACTTGAATAGATGAGGTGAAAAATAGTTTATATCATAAAGTGAAAAAGCAAGTTTCCCTTTCAACTTTGTCAAAAGTTCTTAATCAATTCAAGCGTATGTTTTCTTCCTCTGCATTTTCTACCAATAATCATAAGGAATTTGATTTATGGCATTACAGATTGAGCCATTCTTCATATTCTGATTTCAGCCTGGTGGAAACATCCACATACCTGCATCTTCTAGTATCAATCATTGCTCTATTTGTCCTTTAGCAAAACAACAGAGATTACCATTTCATGTAAGCTATCATAAAACAGGGAAGTGTTTTGAGTTAATCCACCGTGACATTTGGGGACCCTATAATGAATTCACCAGAGATGGTTCTAAGTATTTTCTATCTATTGTTGATGATTTTAGTATAAGCACATTGATTTATATGCTACGACTCAAATCTGATGCCACCACTGCTTTCCAAAATTTTTGTGCCATGATCGAAACTCAATTTGAATCTAGAATAAAAACCATCAGAACACATAATGAAGGTGAGTTCAACATGACTGAATTTTACCTAAAAAGGAATGATACACCAAAGAACATGTGTTGAAACACTAGAACAAATGTAGTGGTGGAAAAGAAACATCAACATATCTTGAATTTAGGAAGAGCCTTGAAAATTCAATGTGGACTTCCTTTAAAATATTGGAATGACTTTGTATTGATGGCTGCGTACCTTTACATAGAACGCCAACTCCAACTTTAGACCACAAAGCCCCTTTGAAGTATTGTTTCAACTCAAACCAAACTATAGTCACCTAAAGGTTTTTGGATGCTTGGCTTTTGACACCACTCTTGCCAATGGTAGACACAAGTTTGATCCTAGGTCAAGGAAGTGTGTTTTCATTGGCTATCCTTTTGGGATCAAGGGATATAGATTACTGGATTTAAAGACGAAATTTTTTATTTCAAGAAATGTTGCTTTTCATGTGAACATCTTTCCATTCAAAGGCCTCAACCATAATAGCAATACTCCTTTAACTGATTTTAATCATCTAAACTTCACATAAAATCTCAGTATTTCTAATGACCCTGTCATCTCCTCATTTGATACTGGTAATAAGGATGTTGTATATGACACTTCAAACAATTCAACCTATACAAAATTTCCCAACTTCCGTATGGACATCAGTCATGATATAGCACAACCTTTCAATGATACTTTGGAATCAAATCATCCTGCTATTACACATTTACCCCGCAGGTCTAACAGAATTCGAAGGACTCTTCCTCACTTGCAAGACTTCATATGTCAACAGGTCTATTTACCTCTCCCATTTCAGAAGCTCAACAAAAAAAAGGAAGTGAGTATTATGGTAGTATCTTTCCTCTTAATGATAGCATTTCCTATGACAAGTTATCCACATCTCACCGTAGTTTTGTAGCTTCAATAACAAATCACTTGAGCCTAAAAGCTATCAAGAAGCCATAACTTCTCCTGAATGGTGTGCTGCTATGAGAGCTGAGATTGAGGCTCTAAAAGTTCATGATACTTGGGTTTTGACCAATCTACCATCTGATAAAGAAGCCATAAGATGTAAATGGGTATACAAAGTCAAATTCAATGCTAATGGCAGTGTTGAAAGATTCAAGGCAAGTCTTGTGGCAAAGGGGTACACTCAACAAGAGGGACTTGACTATCATGAAATTTTCTCTCTTGTGGCCAAGCTAATCACAATAAGAACTTTACTGGCAATGGCAGTAATAAAAGGATAGAATCTGTATCAATTTGATGTAAATAACGCCTTCTTGCACGGGGACTTAGATGAAGATGTCTACATGGAGCTGCCTCCTGGTTACTCCAATGTCAGTGGCAATAAAGTCTGCAAACTATGCAAAAGCATGTATGGATTGAAGCAAGCTACACGCCATGGTACTCCAAACTTTCCAACATCATTATTGAGCAAGAATACACTCATCGAAGGCAGATTATAATTTGTTTACTAAATCAACTGGTAGTTCCTTTACAGTTATTCCAGTGTATATAGACGATATAATAGCTGAAAATTGTGTTGATACCATCAATAAGCTCAAAGTGTCTCTCAATGACAAGTTCAAAATCAAAGACCTAGGGAAGTTGAAATATTTTCTAGGCATTGAAGTAGCAAGGTCTAAACACGGCATTTACATATGACAAAAGAAGTATGCTATAGATATCTTGGCAGATTCAGGCACCATTGGTTCAGCCCCTGCTAGGGTTTCCCTTGATTAGAATGTAAAACTTAGCAAAGATGAGGGGGAGTTGCTGTCAGATCCGTCACTTTACAGAAGATTGATAGGAAGACTACTATATTTGACAATTACCAAACCTGATCTTGCATATTCAGTCCAGCTGTTAAGCCAGTACATGGGAAGTCCTAGGATACCACACCTACATATCGCTCATAAAGTGCTACAATACATCAAAAGAGTACCTGGACAAGGGATATTCTATCCTACAAAGTCAGGGCTACAGCTAGAAGGTTACTATGATTCAGACTATGGGGATATGCATGGACATCAGGAGATCAGTAACAGGTTATTGTGTATTCAATGGGACAACTTTAATATCATGAAATCAAGAAACATGTGGTATGTGGATCCTCTACCGAAGCGGAATATAGAGCAATGGCAAATCTCTATAGTGAACTAGCTTGGCTCAAGTATTTGCTTAAGGATTTACATATTGAACATCCTCAAGCAACAGTCCTAAATTGTGATAAACAACCACAAATAAGGTATTTCATGAAAGAACCAAACACATTGAGCTTGACTGCCATCTGATTTGAGAAAAGATACAAGATGACAGTATCATCATCCAACATGTTCCTAGTGCATCATAGATTGCAAATATTTTAACCAAGGCTCTAAATTCCTAAAGTTTTTACTCTTACTTATCCAATATGGGAGTGATGAACATCTACTCTCTATCTTGCGGAGGCTATTAAAACTGGAAGATATAAGTCAGCTATAGCATTTGCACAATCAGCAAGAAGCAGGTCAGCACGGGCTAATGATGAGGCAGCAACAGTAGAATCGTCTAGAAGAATATTAGTTAGATTTTTGGTTATTGTACAGCTTGGATTATTTCTATTTCATAGCTGCAAATTATTTAGGAAATAATTCCCTTATTGTTGTGTGTGTGTATATATATATATATGACCACAATTGTATACTCTTAACATGATTATATGAATACAATTTTAGCTTTCTCTCAATCATCAATATCAGAATTTTATACTTCCAAATCTAACATAATGCCCTAGAAATGTATGATTCTACAAAAATTGCAGTTTATAGAGAGAATTTTGGAAAAAGAAAACAAAAATTTAGAAGAAGAAGAAGTACGAATGGTGATTTTGTGGGGAGGTGGGGTAAAAAGATAAGGGTGCTTGTAGCTTGCGTGAAAAAATGGAAAAATCGGATTGAAAGACGGAGAAGAGTCTGGATGGACGTGGGCGAAAAATGGAAGGGCGTGGGCATGGGTTCCCATGAACAGTGCCAAAACAAATTCCCTCTTCTTTTTTTTTTTTTTTGTTAACGAAGGAACCCGCAGCCGCTACCCGCCAGTAGAGCCACGACCACCCTGAATGGGCGGAGGCACGACCACTGTAAGTGTACACTGGGTAAACCCCGCTCCATGTGCAATAATCCGCAAATCACACAAGAAAGGTAAATCGCACTAGGTAAGTCCGGTGCGACGGGCTCAACCGAGTAAGTGTTGGCAGGGGATTGGAAACAAATTCCTTCTTTTTTTTTTTTGACATAAGAACCCACAGCCATACTCATGAGTGCGCACTATGTAAATATCGCTCCATATGCAGTAGCCCGCAAACCACACAGGAGAAATAAACCGCACTAGGCAAGCCCGGTGCGACGGACTCAACCGAGAAAGTGTTAGCAAGGGATTCGAACTCATGACCTTCGATTTTTTATTGTATAGGGATATGGTTAAGCTAATGACACAATAAATATAAAATTAACTATCTTAAGAGTAAGTTCATGGCACAATTGTCACACCGGAAAAGCAATTAAAGGAGAAATCATGCACTAAATTGAAGCAGATGGATGGAGTATGTTTTTGCATAATAAGTGCACTTGTTTATTTAACTTCTTTTTTTATAATAGTTTGCAAATCACAATTTTATAAAGCGTGTAACTTTGTTGAAATAAAAATTGGTATAGTTTTGAGTTTCTCGAATTATTGATTGATTTCCCAATATTCTGTGCGTAATCAATGTGAGTATCAATTGTTCTTTGTATTATATGTTTTATTACGCTTCGCTTATATGAATGAAATGACTTAAGAATTGCTTCCAAATATTATTTTTAATTGATTTGATCATGAGACATCTCATTATAAAAAAAATCAAATAGTGTATTATGAATTGAGCTTTACTGACGTGAGCGCCCACTTTTGATTAAAAACTCTCCAACTCCCAAGGTCAAATCGAAATCATGATTGTAAAATCGTTGGTTTAAGTCTACGCAGACCCATCAATATTTTAATTTTAAACCTAAAAATCATTTAAAATCGCAATGAACGGTTCGTAAACTATTTAAAAACAATGTGCACAACACACTAGCAATATGAACATAAGTTTAACCAACAATACTATTCAATTCAACATTTGGTTAAAGAAACTTGTGAGCAATTAGCATTTTTGCTCATACTTTTAACATTAATATGTTTATGCACAAGAAACTCTTGAACAATTAACATTTTCACTCGTACTTGAAATATTAATTTGTATATACATAAAGGACCTGTTAACGAACTCCATATTAGTATAATTATCTTTCATTTCCTTTCATTATTATTTTTTTAAAATAAATTTTTCAATTCAAAATACGAATAATTAGCATTGCTTAGGAGTTTTTTCCTCACTGCCACTGCATACTAGTAGTTGAACTTCAAGTTATAATCGGTGGCTTCAAGAACCAATATTTGAATTATTTAAATTCTATTTAGGAAAAATTGCAACTACGGTACCAAATCTTTCATTTAGTTACAGACTTTGCCCAAACCTTTCATTTGTACCACCCACGGTACCAAACCTTTAAAAAACTCGCACCCGAATTTGAATTTGACAGAAAACGTTAGTTTGACCATTAGTTGACCAAAAAATAAAAACCTGATCAATTGTTAACTTATTTCTAAAGGGCAAATGATAATTTTACATTTTTCATATAAAAGAAAACTAAAATAAAATAATTAAATAAAAAACCAAAAAAACCCTATTATCTTCTCCATCCACCCCACCCCACCCCAACCC
>CAIGRP010042853.1:0-11498 GCA_903798385.1 Fraxinus cuspidata
CTTAATTCATCTTCTATTTCTAATTCTTTTTGTAATATTTTTACTATTTTCTTATTAGAATCAGGACTTATGTGACATATTTCTCCACAATTTAAACATTTACATTGGCTCTTATCTTTTTTATAAGGTTTATTTCTCTGTTGTCTATATGGATTATATTTTCTTTTATAATATGTTCTTCTAATTTTTATATATATTTTCCTAAAATTTTTGAAATTTTTAAACTTTCTATTTTTATATCTCATTTTATTACTTATTTTTTCAGGATTATATCATCATCGTGTAAGTTTTTTCATATCTTCACAACATATATTTTCAATAATTGTCTTTGTTGACGTATATATGCAAGTCTTTCAAATAGAAATTTTATTCATGATCCTAGTGTTCTAGGTACTCCTATATTATCTCTAACATATTTTTCAAAGTATATTTTAAAATATATTCCCTGTGAATCTGGTAATTTATTGTAATACATATCTTGGTATATTTCTTGATTTTCATTAATTTAAAATTGGACATAATAGTAATTTTTAAATTGACAAGTCTATTCTTTAATTTTACACATATGACATATTGTTAGATTTATTAATTTGATTCTAACATTATCTTTTTCTCTTATTGCTTCTCCTTCAGCATTTCTTATTCAAGTTTCTCCTAAAAATTCATCTGCAATATATTCTACTAATTTTTCTATACCTTGTCTGTCTAATTTTATTATTTCTATTTGTACATTTCTTTTTATTAGTGATTTTGTATCATTACTTATTCATTCTCATCAGTTTCTAACATTTCCTTCAAAAGATGTTATTAAAAATTCTATTCTTCTTTCAGTATTTTCCCATATATCATCTTTATTATATAAAAAGAATAATATCATTGAGTCTACCCAAGTTAATAAAGCTTTCTTAGTATCTATTTTACAATCTAGATCTAATTTTGTTCCTCCATAATTAATAGGTTTATCATAGTTATTATTTAATTCAAGTCTATCTCTATATTTATTTCCTCCAGAAGGTCGTCTATCTCTTACTTTATTATAAAATTGTTTTTATAGTTTATTGTATATAGGTGTATAACTTTCATGGGGATCTGGTAATTCTGGTTTAGAAGTTTCTGTTGGATTAGGACCTCCTCCAATATTCATTAAGACCTGATATTCACTTAAATCTTCTAGACTTAATTGATTAAAATTATATATAAGTAAATATAATTCTTCATTCATCTTTTTTGTCTTGTTTTTCTTCAAATTTTAATTTTCCTAAATAATTTTTCTCTTGATTTTTCTTTTACTAATATCTTAGGTAAAATATTTTTCCTAAATTCATCATCCATACTTCCTATTTATATCATTATATTTTCTGATTCAATATGTTTCTTTCATATTCTAAACATTTCTTTTTCAATAAGTTTTTTGTCTATTTTCTTATCTTTGTTTTTATTATTTTCTTTTAACTCTCTAACTTCAAGTTTTAAAATATTTATATCATTTCTTGCTTCTTTTATTTCATTTTTAATATCTTGAACATCATTTATTAATGTTTTTATCAATAATTTTAGTTCTTCAATATATTCACTTATTGACATTTTAAACTTTTGGTTTAATATTTTGAGGTTTCTGTACTTTAAATAATTTGTCATACATATCATCTATTTTCAATTCTAGTTTTTTAATTCTTTCCTCTATTGATATAATCATTTTATTTCCTTCTATTTCTTCTTTTAATTTTTCTATTTTCACTATAATCATTCCAATTTTATCTTGGTTTATTATTTCTCCAGATTCTATTTGGAATTCTCTTATCATCTCTTCATCTACATTTTTTACATTTTCTATCATGTCTTTTAACTTTATAAATTGTATTGTTAATTTATTTTGAATATCCATTAATTTTTCTTTTAACATTTTTATCCTGTATATTTAGCTGTTGTAATTCTTCTATAGCTATTTTATCTTGTGGATTTATGTCTTTATAGGTTTGCCATAAAAAAGTACTTATCCAATTTAATTGCATATTAAGAAATACATTTGATTCTCCCCATGAGCTTAATGGTTGAAACATAGTTGTATTAGCTCCTTTTATTTGATAAGATCATACTGGGAGTCTAAAATTTTCTATTACTTTTGAAATTTTTCTGGTAAACCCATCATTTTTTTCTTAATTTCTTTTAAAGCTTCTGTATAGTAATATGTTTTACACATTTTGCCTTCATTTTCTTCTTGTTGTTCTTTTAGCTTTCCTATTAAATTTATTATTTGTTTTATTTTTATTTTTAATTTAATATTATCTTCTTCTTTTTCTTTATAATTATCTAAATCTTTAATAATTACATTTTCTAAATATTTTAATATTTTTTCATAGTATTTTCTTATTATCATTTGACATTTTCCTTTTAATTCATATATAAGTTTTTTTCTCCCTTATAGACTATTCTGGTTGTAACCATATATCTGTTATATGTCTTATTAAAGCTTCCTTGGTTTTTAATTTCTTCTCGTAAGTATCTATTTATAGGGGACCAAGTTCTATGATAATTCATACTTTCATTATAATATAAAATATTTTTTTCCTCTTCAAATTCTTTAATGATTCTTTCATGTATATATTTTTCTTTTATTAATTCTATTATGAGTCTCTCTAATATTTACTCTTTTAATTCTATAGGTAGTTTTTAACTATCATTAATGTTAATATTTTTAATCTATTAGGAATACGTTCTAAAAATATATAACGTCATCTTTCATCTTTTAATATATAATATTTATTTACTTTTGTAATTATAATTTACATGATCTTTATGTCTTTGATAACAAGTAAAGGGGGTGCTACTATGAGCGAACAAAATCAAATAAATCTAAAAAATAAAATAAATCTTAAAATAAAGTTCAAGGTTATCAAATAAATCTTAAAACAAAATTATAGTGGAATTCTTAAGGGTTTCTTTGGAATCCTTTTTGTATTATAATGGCTTGATTGATATTTTTATATTGGGGTATTTTAGATAGTTTCATATGTTTAAAATAGTCAAAGGCTAGTTTGGAAATATTACCTTTTATTTAAGGTCATTTGCAGATATTTCCCTTTTCAGGAGGAAATACAACAAAAGGGCCTATTTATCCGGCCATATTTCTACAGTAGCCTTTGACCACTAAATAAAAAAAATGAGTTAAAATGTATGATAGGATAAGTTAAATATCAAAATCTAAAAATACTCATTTATCTTCTACCAACATTTTGAGAGAAAATGAAAAAGAAATTGAAAATTATTCGCAGTCCATAGTCGGGACCTAGTCAAAGAAATACCCTCACAGTCAAACCCAACGTCAACCACCACACACCGGCCATTGTCTTCAACATGTTAGTTTTTATATTATGAGATTGATTTTTCATTTATTATATTTTAAATTATTATGTATAATTTTTATTCTTCATTATTTAAGAAGAGTGTTGAGTTTAGCAGAGAATCGTATGTATATATTTACGTTTCCGAACTTAATGTTGCCAAAAATGGCGATTTCTTTGGGTTGATAACCAAATGGTCGCTGAACTTTTTCAAAAAGTTTTCACATTGTCACTGAACTATAAAAATCACCCAAGTCATTACTGAACTTTACAAAAGGTTTTCACGGGATTACTGAACTTTAAAAATTACTTCATTCATCACTAAACTTCGTAAAATATTTCCACATGGTCACTAAACTTTACATAAGGTTTCCCATGGGATCACTGAATTAGTGATCATCTGGGAAACTTTTTGCAAAGTTCAGTGATGAATGAGATGATTTTTAAAGTTTAGTGATCCGTGGAAACTTTTTGCAAAGTTCAGTGGCCCCGTATAAACGTTTTACAAAGTTCAGTGATGACTTGAGTGATTTTTAAAGTTCAGTGACCCTATGAAAACTTTTTGCAAAGTTCAGTGACCATTTTAATTATTACCCCGATTTCTCGCCATTTCCAACGAGTACAGTCCGCCCAAGCCATTTTATCACTTTTGTGCTGACTGTTTACAGAAATAGTCAGCCCTAACTTTTTTTCAATTTCTTATCAATTTAAAATTATTTTTAATTCTTTTCTTCTAATAATAAAATATAATTTTTTAAAATTTTAATTATATTCTTTGTTAATTTAATTTTTTGAATTAAATAATATTTATATTCTTTATTTAATTTACTTTGTTAATTTAATTTTTTCAATTAAATAATATTTATATTCTTTAATTTATTTTTTTATTATAATTTTTTTGGAAATAATTTTAAAATTTCTTAATTTTTATTTTTTTATCTAAAATTATTTTTTAAAATTTTTAATTAAATAATATTCATATACTTATTTAATTTTCATAATTTCTTTTTGTTTAATTTTTTGTTTTTATTATAATTTTTTTGGAAATAATTCTAAAATTTCATAATTGTTTTTTCATATTATAAATAATTTCTTTCAATTTAAAAATATTTTTAATTCTTAATTTTCTATAATTTATTATTTTCTTTACTTTTTTTAAATTTTTTATCTGTAATTCGGTTCACTTAGTTTTTTGAAATTATGCTTATTCCATTATCTTTTGTTGAAAGTTCTAATATTTGAATTGCAGGATGGAGTATCTACGTGCGGAGTTGAGCAAATGGTGGGAAAAAGTACATGAAACTGTAGTTTTGACAATTTCACTATTGTATTGGAGTTGTTGTATGATCAGCACGCAGATATCCTACGTCGTGCTTCATGTGGCCCCTGTATTAGTTGAGAGAGTTACAGTACTCCAAGCAGATTATTGATGCGTTACTTGTCGACTACTTAGCCCAATCGATGGTGATGTCCTTCGCTTCGACCTTGGGGGCAAAGTCGCTACTTTCTCCAAGTTTTAGTTTGCCATCGTGGCTAGACTGAGGATAACGGGCGACGAGGCAGCTATTAAATGTACTCAATGAAGCAATAGGCTACACGAGACGTATTTTCAGGGATAGGGACGGTACTTCTACCGTAGTTGATTGACGCAATCAGGGAGTGCGACCAGATGTTGGACAGATTGAAGAGATTGAAGTTAGGACAGTGTACATCCTTGAGAGCATGTTAAGATGTCATCACAAGAAGACTGTGATCGACATTTTCATTTGAAAGTTGTTGATGACATCGATGCCTTCAACAACTATCGTCGGGTCAGAGATGTTTTGAGGACACCGTACACGTATTCACCAGATCACACTCGAAGCCCAAGGGGTCTAAGTATAAGTACCTTATGGATTGTCCCTAACAGTGCGGTAAAATGTTTAACATAATCAATATTAAAATATTTTTTACACTGAATTTATATATAATAATTTATGTGTTGCAGATCTGGGCATATAAGGTTGTCCCCTCTTGGTTACCCGGTTTGCTAGGCGATGGAAGACTTGTTGCCCTCAAATGCATCATGGCGAGCATCCCGATCAAACAGATGTCCATCTAACAAACAGTTATCAACCCTTCTCGACGACCCTCAGGTGAGTGTTACATATTTCTGGTTTATATTGGTAGTCGTTCCAAAATTTCGTCACATTATCATTAACTAGTTGAACTTTCAATATGTTAGCTTCAAGTCCTAAATGATTTGATGTCGTAGATAAAGGAGGAGGTTCGAGGTTTTGTGTTAGACTTATCCATTTCGTATACTCGATACAACCAGATGTCCAACTCCATCCTGGATCGAGATTGGGTATGTAAATTGAATATAATTTATTAATTACCATTTTGTATGAGTTAACCTATTTTAACTAAGTTAATAATTTTTAATATAATAACACGGTCTAGTTGATCGACAATCACCTCCGTCGATAGGATAACCTCCACCAAGAAGATAACCTCCGTCGATGAGATCGCATTCTCCTTCATTCAAATACATCCCACGTAGATCTTCTGCACATAGTCAAAGTCATTATCTTCATGATCTATATGTCCGCCTAACTAAATTTATGGTAGAGAAGGTGGGTGCGCTACGAGAGGAGGTAGGGGTGTTACAACGAGAGATAAAGGAGGAAGTGGGCACGCTACGAGAGGAGATAGGAGCGTTGCGACGAGAAATGAGCGATGAAGTATCAAGTTTATGCCATGATGTTGCAGTGCTACAAGGCCATATAGGAAAACTTCAAGATGAGATCGCGGTGCTCTGAACCGATATACTAACATGCGAGGGGGTGATAGATGGGGTAATGGAGAGGGTGACGGAGTTAGGGTCACATACTGTAGTGGATAGATGATGACGCATTAGAATTTTTTTTATCGTGGAGTGGGAGGGATGGCCTAAATGGGGACGAGAGAGGTAGCGGAGGAGGAAAGGACGAAGGGGGTAGAGGTGTCCGAGGTGGAGGTGGAGGCCCCGATGACTAGGGAGATGGCGATGTCCGAGGCGAAGGGGATGACACCGATGACGAAGTGGGTGGTTTCGATAACGGAGGAAATGGCAAGTCCTAGGACGGAGAGGATAGGGTCCCTGAGGTAGAGAACGTGCCTGGGATGGAGGTGGTCGCCTCGATGACAGAGGAGATGGCGAGCTCCATGGTGGAGAGGGTGGCAGATGAAGAGATGATGCTAATCGTGATAGAGGGTAAAAAGCATGTTGTTGACGTGCTGGAGGAGGTGGTCGGCAAGAAACTGAGATTGCCATCACAGTACATCGTTTCTCCTTTCACGGTTGAGGCGAATAGGAGGACATTTTTAGGCAGGACATACTCGAATCTCTTTCGAGAGGTGGACCATGCCAAGTGGAAGGCATTCGAGACAAAGTGGCGAAAAATAATGCCCAGGTAAGTATTTTATGATTTTAGTGACGTACGCTACGCTAACTCATCTGTACTTTTCTTATAGTTTTTATGTTTCTTTTTCAGAGCTAGCCATAGGATAGGTGAAAGGACGATCACCGATACCTATAAGTGATTTCACGAAGTCACGACTTGGGGTGTCGGCTCGTCGACGATGTAGTGTAATATCACAATTGTTATTTATTATGTATACATATATGTTGTTTATTAAATGAAATAACTCTCTCTATTTTTTTATTGGTCTATGGACTTATTACGCGATCAAGCTCAAAGATATTCGAGATCATTCGACATTCCGGTTGAGTTATATTGAGCATTGAATCCCTACGTGTCATTACCATTGAGTATCAGTCACTCCAAGTTATGGGTAATGAGTACACGGTGCCCGAATATTTGCTCTAGTGGGTCATAGGGATATAGCCGAGTGTCGAGGAGAAAGTCATGGGAGGGTTGTACGCATATGTACATTCCAACGATCGCGAATCATCACTGCTTTATCGTGGAGATCGTTTTTGCTGATTCCACTATATATGTGTATGACTCCGATTGTTCCTGTCTAACACAAGATCTGCTCGAGCTTCACTTGGAGCCGATGGCTATGATCGTCCCTTTGATAGCTAGACGAGCGGGGTGATTGTGCAGGACAAACTAGCTATCGTGTGAGACACAATGAAAGCGAGATAGTTGAAATTGTAAGTATTTATAATATTTTTAATTTGAAAACTTAATTTTTGTTACACAATACTGACCGAACTAACACATTATTATTTATTAGTAGGGGTGATTGTGGCATATTCGCAATAAAGTATATTGAATTTTTTAGTATAGCACATAATGTTGATTAAATCAATCAATCCTCCATACAAAATCGTAGGAATAAATTAGCGTGCGATTTATATGAATTCAATTGTGATCCGTCAATATTGTAAATTTAATTGTTCATCTATTTGTGAAATAATTGTAAATATTGTAAACAAATCGTAAAATGTAATTGTTTATATATTTTTGAAATAATTATAAATATTGTAAACAAATTGTAAATATTGAAAATTTAATTGTTTATTTATTTATCAAATAATTGTAAATATTGTAAACAAATTGTAAATATTAAAAATATATTTATTTATTAATTTGTGAAATTATTGTAAACAAATTGTAAATATTGTTCAATTATTAGCGAAACCATTACACATCCGTCTAATTGTCATTTAGGAGAATTTGACTTATACAAAATGGCGAGTATACCATGTTGTTCTACACCTATGCGGTCAAGGAAACTCTCCGATATATGGTATTCTAAACGTACGTGGGCGTCCGAGACCAAATGGTTCAATTTTGGGTGGCAACAAACTATTAAGTGGGAGAATATGGTCGGGAACTTCCCACTCGACTTCATTCAATAGAGGAAATATAGTTCAACATATGTTGTACTCCAACAATTAGTCGTATAATAAGGAGAGCATAAGGGACTCGCTTTTAAAGCCTATATATATAGCCACCACGAATGCATGCTCACATAGAAAACTCTCCAACTGAAATCGACTACAAGTGCATGTGCTATCAGTCAAGCCCACCATGTATGTCATATTACGTGCACATTTTACGGAGAAGCGCAACTCATCTAGTGGTTTCACATTCAACTTTCTCACTACCTTTGGAACCATGAAGAGTTTTTATCCTTCTGAGTCGGGGCAATCACGCTTGTGAAACTTTGTGATTCCGCATGTTGGTCGTGAAACTACTATTGCAGCTTGTTACGAATATTTTCAATTATTGCGAGCATTGGTAACTCTCAATCCTTCTTGAATAATACATTGAGAGACTCCGCAATGTTTGACGTCTCATGTTCTATCGACGTCCTGGAAAATATGATAGTGCCCAATGTTCAATTCCCATTTTGTTAGATAATCCCATGTCATGAATGATTTACTTCCTATTTCCACCATGAATTTATTGCACTTTTCAACACTATAAAATTCGGCCGCTCTCCTAAACAATGAAACGATGCATTTGCCCGATACTTAGTCTTTAGGTTGCCTTGTATATGGTACATGCAATACCCATGATATGCCTCAGAAAAAAACTTCAGTGATACCATTTATTATAGATGGTCCCCGATCAGTTACAAAGGCAAGGTCATCGACTTCTCCGATTACTTTCCTCAGCTTTGTGAAGAATCAACGCATTGACACATCATTCTCGTTATCGATTATGCCGAATGTAAAAGGGTAAACTTGAATGTTAGCATCTTAACACATAAAAATAATTAACTTGCCTCTGTATCTAGCTTTCAAAGTTGTACCATTGACTAAAATTAGGGGTCGCATCGCATTTTAAATCCCCGAATGCATTGTTCAAGAGCTATGAAAAAACATTAAAGCAATTCTCGCCATCCGTCTCAATAAAAAATGCAAAGCCAGGATTAGTTGTACTAATTTATGGCAATACCTGGTCAATTTAGCATAGCTCTCCTCAGCCGAGCCCATTAAGTCCTTCAACGAGCATTGTTTAGCTTTCTAAGTCTTCAGTAGCTCATAACCACTCCGTACTCTCGACAGGACGTCATTAATGATGTCTGAAGGTCTATAAATCATCCATGGGTTCGATACTTGTGCATTATCTATCAACCAATAAACCATGTTCGGGCTTGTCTATGATTATTTCGACGAATTATTACTTCGCAAGTATGTTCCCGTGTATACTTTTGAACTACAAATAACTCGTTCGTGTCCATCTTCGTTGCTCGTAAACGCCAATAGCAACTATCGTCAACGCAAACAATCATCAACAATAACTTGTTTGATTTCTTCACTTTGAACTTAAAGTTGTATTTCAGTGCAATTCGGTGCGCAGTTTTCTACAAATCTTTCTTTGTTTCAAATAATTATTCGACATATAAATCCTCATCATCAGGAACCACTCGTAAAAAATTAGATGACGGTCCACTCGTACTAGCCCATGCGCTCCCGCCCTAACATTAATTTATTCATATATGCAAAAAGAATACAAATGAAATAGTGTGACTTAAAAAAAAAAAAAAGTGAAAAAAGTATGTCACTTTCAAATTGCAAAACATTAATTCATATGCAAGATAAATAAAGTGTTATATAACGTCACTTTTTAATATAAAGCAAATTTTTAATTTATATTCATATTTAATTTTCACAAAGATCTAATATGCATCTCACTAATAAATTCAAAAAGAATTCCAATGAGAAAGAAAGTCTGACTTTCTTTTAAAAAAGTGACAAAGCATATTGCTTTCAAATTGTAGCACCTTAATTCATATGTAAAGATAAAGTGTTACATCATATTATGTGTTAATTTAAAGGTTTATATTTAAATTTTCATACACACATGTATGCATCTTTTTAATATATAATATATTAAATATCATATAAAGTGCTAATATTTTTTGAACTATTTTAACCCTACTACAATTCAATTATTTCAAAAAATATCATACTTTTCATTTTTCAATATATAATAAATACTATAAAACCCTTGTTATATATGAATTTCATGTTAATAATTCTCAATTAATTAACATTCACGTTAATCTAGACTCAATAAATTTTAACTTGAATCTACATGAATCTATAGTTATTATATATAAATTTATTTCTATTCATGTATCTAGGAATTTTAATGAATGTTTAAATTCATTCATTAGCAATTAATTCTTATATACCAAATGTAGTATAAAAATGTTGCTCATTTTTAGTATTTTATCATCGCAAAAAACTTGAATTATAAAAGTTGAGTTTTAATAGTAAAATTTTCTTTAGTTCGTTTGACAATCATAAATCTTGACAACAAATTGGTATCAAATATTTCTTTTACAACACATATAAAGTATTTCAGAATAACGTGTAATGCATATTCAACTCTAACTAATTTATTCAAAAAAGGTTTCAAATGAGACCGTCTGACTTTCTTGAAAAAGTGACACAGAATGTCACCAATTCTTCCACCTTAATTCAAATGCAGGAGTTGTATAAAATGCTACATTATCTCACTTTTTAATTTAAAGCACGTTTTCAATTCATAATTCATATACATATTTAAATTTTCACAAACACAAATGTATGCATCTTTTTGTTTGGTCAAAAAAGAATTCAAATGACATATACTGTAACATTTTCAAAAAAGTGACAGGACATCACTTTTTCACCTTTTTCACAAGTACTTTGCCAGCATCACTTGAATTGTTTCAAAGTTGAGTTCTCATTTATATATTAACTCGTGCAATTCATACAAATTTGAATTTTCATATGAGTGTGGAAAGGGCTAAAGGTGGGGGAAGGAGGAGAATTCGTTACTCCGACTCTAACTGGGTTCAATCACTTTATATAACCAACAGCTTTTTGAAGGAAGGCCGACTTGGGTTTTCATGAGCGTTGGCGGGTTCTAGAGTGCCTATCAAGGGCTCTAGTGCATTCGTTGCACCAAGCTACTTCTCCTCTGATTGTTTNCCGACTCTAACTGGGTTCAATCACTTTATATAACCAACAGCTTTTTGAAGGAAGGCCGACTTGGGTTTTCATGAGCGTTGGCGGGTTCTAGAGTGCCTATCAAGGGCTCTAGTGCATTCGTTGCACCAAGCTACTTCTCCTCTGATTGTTTGATTTTCTCTTTTTCTCGTAGTGTGTTAAGAAAATCTCATCTTAGTATTTGTAGAGTAGATTTTGGAGAATCATCAGCCCAT
>CAIGRP010042855.1:0-51552 GCA_903798385.1 Fraxinus cuspidata
TCCTTCCAAGAATTACATATTATTATATTAATGCGTCTGAGTAGACACCACAGAATCCAAAGAAAATGGCTTCCAGACAACAAAGAAAGTCTATGCCGCTGTTTGGTAGTCATTAAAATTGGATTTTTAGGAGAATCGGATTCTTAGGAGATTCTAATAATAGTTGATTGAATGCGTAGTTGAAAAGTCGTGGGATCCTATGAAAAATCCGTTTGAAATATGCCATCTTAATATTTGTTTGAAAATTAATTTTTAAAAATACCTCTTAAAGTCATATTGGACCAATTTCCTGTAAAAACTCTTCTATGTCATAAATATTTTCATAAAATTTATCAAATGGATCAAAAAGTAACTTTTAAATCTCAAAATCTTATTTTGGCTTTTCAAAAGTCACGTTAAACATGTTCGAAATATGTGATTAAAATTAATTGTTGAATTTGACTTAAATTTTAATCAATTTTTTTTAGAATTACCAAACAAGTGCAATATATATTCAGCCGGGCACATATGCTAGGTTTTATTTTTATTAAGGTACAATGCTGCGAGTCGATCTCGCTGTCTTATGGCTGTTCTATACTATAATTTTGATTACTCATTACATCTGATAACGTTTGTAAAGGAAAGATAATACATTTATATCACAAAAAAGTCAGTCGACGTTACGAGAATAATAGATCTCAACTCCACAGTCAGGGGCGGACCTGGGGGTCCTTGGTGGGGCACGTGCCCCAACTACTGATAATTTTTTTTTATATATATATAAAATCACATTTGATATTAATTGAAATCTGAATTTTAATAACATATTTAATGGAATCCATAAATGTTTTAACTTTTACCAAACTTTACTAAAAATTTGATTTTAATTTCCACCAAATAGAAGCAAAATCATAATAAATTTGAATTTCGATAACATTCTAATTTTAAAAAAAAATTTGACGATCGTACGCTAATCAAATTTACAAATTGCTTGTCATCTCAAAACTTATTTCGAAAACTACATTATGACCATATCGAATAGTCCAATGGATTATCGAAAATAGTTAAAAATATGTTAAACGTGAGTCTTAAAGAAAAACGTCTAACTCGTACTTTTTTAAAAAAAATTCAATTATTTCATGATCGTTTATTATTTTTGCGATACAAATTTCTCAATATAATTTTCATCATTTTATTATGAAATTTTATATGGAATGACATCAAAAATTTTCGAAATTTTACATCCGAAAAAGTCATATCTCATGTAAATTTTCGGATGAAAATTTTTATGGAGTATGATTTTTTTGGACGTAAATTTTCGATTGTAAAATCTCCAAACTTCTTTGAAAGTTCGATTGTGCCCCCTAACTTTCAACTTCTGCATCCGCCCCTATCCACATTAGAGGGTTCAAATCTGCATCCATGTTAAATGCAAGGCAATCTTTTATGTCCTTCATTGGCGATTCTAAAGAGTTGAATAATCAATATAATTTATGTAAGGTTAGATAAGCTTCTAAAATTGCAATATTATTTATTAATGATTATTATTTCTTTACAATTGTCATTATCTCATTTTTTTATTTTATTTTTAGTTTTTGCTTTCTGAATCTGTTGTCTTTGGAAGCTGAAGTTCTGTTTTCGGTCACTTCTGTTAAGTATGACAGCTGACCTAACTCTACAAATTAAGGCAAAAAATTAATCCTAGGTTGAAGCAAATTGTCAACCCAAAATTGAATAGATTCACTTTTTTAATTAATGTACGTTACCAGATGATGTTAAAATATGGTTGGGGAAATGACCGAATTAGTATACATCAATGCCTATACCTAATGTTAATAGCAACATTAATCGGCTATCAATCTCAACTAACAAGTAACATGTTTAATTAGCGGTGTGGTGATAACAGTATAAAAGATGAGGTAAGTCAATATTATTTACAATGAGTTTTATCTTCAAGTGTGCAGTGTTATGGGTACTTGCACGAAAGGAATTCACGTTTACTAGAGATGATTTTTCTATTTCTACAATTTACTCTCGTTGGATCGCAAAATTTGTATAACGCGCTTTTCTTAAATATACGTAATTTTCACTCTAATATCTTATGAAAATAGCTTATCTTAAGGTTCAAGTTATTACATAACACAAATAGTTTGGACAATGTTTTGACCTAAATGTACATTTATAGAAATACAGTTGTCAAAAGATAACTACATAGATGTACTTGGCCTTCTTGCCTAAGAGAGTTGCTCAAACCACACATTTATGGTTTCTTTTCTTAATGGACTAGTTTAATCCTATAGTAATAGGAATAAGAAGTCTATTTTTGAATCTATTTATTTAATTAATGAGTTATGGGAACGAGAAATCTATTTTTACTTTTATTTTTATTTAGTTAGTGAGTTAATTAGTAGAGATGAGAACGGACATGTTACATCGAGACAACCATTCATGTTCTTCGTCCTGTCCAATATTTTTACTTCCTCGACTCGTCCTCCATACCTGATTAAGACGGTGAGTCGGAACACTTTCTCTGTCCCATTTTATCAAATTAAGAGCTAACCCTTGTTTTGGCTCCATTTTTCAAAAATATATATATATTTTTAATTTAATCATATATTTCTAATAAAATCATATTATAAATTCAAAACTTTATTTTTTAACCACACATTTTCTAAAACATTCTATTAAAAAACTATTTATTCCTAAAATACATTTTTAATGGAGCCCAAACATGTGCTTAATTTACCTTTTGCATCCTCTTTCAAACAAATTAATGATGCGAAGTGTTTTTTTTTGCTTTTTTATCATTTCAAATGATGAAAATCATTATGTAACTGACTTTAATGTTAAATAATTAAATTTGTTAGTAGTGTGACGAGTTGTATCAAGTTTACCATTAGTAAATGTGACATTAGAGTTTACTGTACTATCAATTACAATTTTGTTTATTTTAATCAATTTTAGACCATGGATCTCTATTTCACGCATACCTTGCTAAATGACGTTATTCTCAATCAAGAAGGAAAAGAAGGGGAACGATATTTGTACAAAGGGGTGACATTACTCAAAGAAGAAATTCAAAATTTAAAAAATTTGAATATTAAACAAATAGTTAATTGATTTGCATTGGGGAGTGGGGACCATTTCACATCCCGTGAGGTCGCAATGATTTCTGATGTCTTTTGTCTTTGTAAGATTCACCAAAAAGCCAATGCCCACAATTCAACTTTGATCTCCATTCTGCGTCAATCATGCTGCGAATTATTTCATGCACACTGTGGTGTATACAATGTACAAGTGATATTTAATCGTTGGTTGTTGAAACAAATTGTCAATGATCAAACGTCACTTGACCATTATGTACATCAGGGTGTAAACTGTGATGCTACTTGTACATGATTTACATTATAATTTACCGAATTTATACTTATCATACTTTCACATTATCTTTCACATTTCACATATTTAATCTAGAGAAATGATGTTTGTACATAACCCCATACACTCCATTTGACAGAAGGATGTGGCTAAAAAAAATTTAAACCAAACCCGTCTCTTTTTTTAGACCAAAACCCACGGTGCTCTTCTGGGTAAAATCGGCCCAATAGAAATGAAAATCCGAAAAAGCGGCTTTCCCTCATTTTCTTCCCCCATTTTCTTCCCCTCGCCATGTACTGCCCCGAAATTGAACTGTACAATACAAGCCGGAGTTAATCGTGCAATAAATTGTCAGAATCCTTTTAGACGCACATGAAATTGTGGGAAACTCTCTCGATCTGCAAAATCCTTGAATTTTTCGTCTCAATACTGGTCGAAATCATGTCGGACAAAGGTATTATCCATTTGTAAAAATGTGTTATTTGCTTTGACACAGTTGGTGTATGTATTTACTTGGTTTAGTTTGAAATATTTCCGGGAATGTTATCTTTGCTATTTTTTGTTATTCTATGTGGTTAGTTGGTTTGGATCGAAATAATGGAAGATAAAATGCGTCAAAATTTTTGTACAAATCGAAGAGTAATGTGTTTAGTTGGTTTGGATCTGGTTTGCAAAAAATTGATAGAATATCATGTTTGGTTCCGAACGTTAATGTGTGATAGTATTAGTATACTCATCTTCCCAATTGGGTGGCTAAAATATTGTACTTAACTGTGAAGCATCATCTTGTATAAATCTGGAATGAGCTTTGCGAATGAGCTTATGACACTTGAATTTTTAACTTGCTGTAAAGAAACAAATCGTGAAAGATTTTGGTGATGAGAATTTGATAGAATCCGAAAATGACAACGTTGACAATTTGAACATATTGGATGATGATACATCAGGAGTGGATGGTGTGATTGTGCCTGAGGTTGGGATGAAGTTCAAGGATGAAAATGAAATGTTCGATTTTTATAAAGATATTCCTAAGACGTATGTTTTCCAGTTTGAGAAATTCAAAAAAGGACGACGATGGGATTATGAGATATATTATATTGACATGTAGTCGTGAAGGTCGAAGAACAAGTAATACAAGCGGTTCTTTGAAGCCCCAACCAACCATTCAGAAGGGTTGTAAGGCGAGGTTGACTGCATCTTGTGATATGTGTGGAATTTGGAGAATTAACACTGTCTATCTTGAACATAATCATAAAACAAGTCCTTCGAAATTGAGATTGTATAGATGTAATTGAGAACTGAGTGCACACGTGAAACGACGGCTTGAAGTGAACGATATGGAGGGCATTCCTTTGCACAAAAGTTACTACTCTGCAGTCGTTGAAGCGGGTGGATATGAAAACATGACTTGCTTGGAAAAGGATTGTCGAAATTATGTTGAACAAGTGAGGCGATTAAGACTTGGCGAAGGAGATGCCGCAGCAATACAATCCTACTTTTCGAATATGCAAGCAAGGTGCTCGGGGTTTTACTTTAGTATGGACTTGGATGAAGAGTCACGATCGAAGAATGTTTTTTGGGCAGATAATACGTGTAGACAAACATATAAGGAGTTTGGCGATGTTATCACATTTGCTACAACCTACCTCACTAACAAGTTTGACATGCCGTTTGCCCCCTTTGTTGGAGTGAATCATCACAGGCAATCAACATTGCTTGGCTGTGGTTTGTTATCGAACGAAAATACAAATACATTTGTATGGCTTTTTAGGACATGGCTACAGTATATGCATGGTCAACCTCCCCATGTAATAATTACTGATCAAGATAGGGCTATGCAAAATGCAATCGAGATTGTGTTCCTGAAGACGAAACATCGATGGTGTTTATGGCACATCATGAAGAAGTTGCCTAAGATATTTGGATACCACGTCAATAAAGGTTCGATATTTTCTGCTATCCACGTGCTGGTATATGATTCTCAAAGTGTTGAAGAATTTGAACACGATTGGAAAGTTATGATAGAAACATACAGCCTGCATGATAATGAATGATTTTCCGGACTGTACTAGCAAAGAGGTAGGTAGGTTCCTTGCTATTTGAAAACTACTTTCTGGGCAGGAATGTCAACAACCCAACGTAGTAAGAGTATGAATGCATTCTTCGATGGGTACGTACATTCGAAAAGCTCCCTAAAGCAATTTGTTGAACAGTACGAGCGAGTATTAAAAAATAAGGTTGAGAAGGAGTTTCAGGCCGATTTCAAATCTTATTCCCAAATGTTACCATGCACAACAACTTATGAAATAGAGAAGCAGTTTCAGGTCGTTTACACAATGTCAAAGTACATGGAAGTGCAATAAGAGTTTATCGGGAAGGTTTACTGTGACCTCATGTCTACCTCAGAAGGATGTTCAGGGACTATTTATGAGGTCCGGGAGGATGTGATGTGTGACAAGTGAAGGGAAAAAAAATATTTTTCGTCACATATCGAAAAGAAACCTGTGAAATTGCTTGCAGCTGCCATCTATTTGAATTTCGTGGAATAATCTACAGACATGCAATTTCAGTCATGATCCGTAATGACGTGACGTCGGTGCCAGAAAAGTATATATTACGAAGGTGGAGACGGGATGTGCGTAGGGCCCACACGAGGGTTGCAGTTAACTACGATGGGTTGATTAGCACTTGTGGACAGTTGAATTACGACAAAATATGTCAATCTTTTAGTACGCTAGCAGACATGGTTGCAGATGATGACGAGCAAACTCGAGTATTAATGGAATGGATTGAACATAAAAAACCAACAATGACGAGGAGTTGTGGAAGTAATGTCCTATCCCAACATTCTATTCAGTTCGACTCTGATGTTAGAGCATCACATAGTAGTGACAGTGGGAGCGTACGAGATCCTCAATGTTCAACGAGAAAGGGCGCGCCTAAGAAACTACGAAATAAGAGCCCACTGGAATCTAGTTCGAATAAAGGGAAGGTCTGTTGCTTTCTTTTTTTTTTTTCCAATTATGTTGCGATAAAATAATACAGATGCATTTTCACTCGTCAATCACGTAGGCAAAGTCGACTTCAGCTAAAGGAAAGGGACTGCCTGTAGGTCGAAGTAACCTTGGGACTGATGCACCAATGGTTCCGAACATTGTACTACCACAATATCACATTTCTGCCACCATTATCATATCCACGTGTCTCATTGGTTAGTACAATTTGTTTAATCATGTCATATTTTGCTTACAGTTACTATAAATTTGGTTACTCATATTTATTCTATTATCACGCAGGTTCACGATGGACGTTATACATTTACACAACTAATGTAGTATCCTAACTTCATCCCACCATCATCAACAAATGTCGCAATCACTTCTCAAGGTAGTGTAATCATTTAATCGATGTACTTGGCATTCGTGAATTTATTCGTGTTCAGTTATTAACGTTCATATTTGACAGTGATAATCTTGTTGCCGAATTTGTATTCATTTCTACCAAAGCAAAATGGCATAAACAACTGAAATTGGATGACAAAAATATTGACTTCCAGATTCGATATATGTATGTTCTATCGGGAAATATTTGGAATGTGTGACAAAGAGTTTTGTTTTATATTTGGTATAATCGTACATTTCTTTGCTTGTAGGGAAATAGTTGAAAGGTTCAACACAAGGGGGGACAAACTTTGCTTCTACTGTAGGCTGGCTTTGAATTTCAAATAACATTGATGCAGTCTAAACTTACTTTATGCTATGTTTCCAGACACATGTAACAACATCATGTATTTGAAGTTATAGTTTGCCATTCTGTTGGTTGACTCTCTTATGTTGGATTTAAAGTTGTAGTCTAAACTCAAATTCATGCCAGTGGTTGACAATTGATATTGAACTGTGATTTCAACTAGAGCTTATTTTGTATTCATTGGAATTGCATTAATACAAGATGTTATGGTTGATATTTGCCGCCCTTGTTAGAAAGCATTTTTCTGAGAATTCTCGAAATTGTATCGTGGGAATGATTGCTGGTTGTACATTTAATTTATGAATTAAGTTGATTTGGTGCAAAAACGGATGGGCTAGGCTAATTAGTATAGTATTAGGCTAACTGGATGTTTGTGTTGGACCACAAATGTTATGCAATCGAGGAGGATTAATGAAGATTTGCACTTTTGTAAAAATACTATTTTGCAAGTTCTCGATCAAGCTTCTAAAGGAGCAAGACTAATAGTCTAATATTATTCAGCATTCTATTTTAGTGAATGAATTTTTTTTTTACCATCAATTAGCGTTAGTGGAAACCATATAATAATTACGAAATAAATGAACTTGACATTGACAATATTTTTACATTCCTACATAGTTAGCACTGTAAAAGTGCAATGTCTTCAAAAGTTACATAACAAGTACCGCAAATACATAATACTCAAGCCGAGGCCTTCCCTTCGTTATCGACTTCCGCACTTGCTTTATTCTTGCGGATTGTCACATTCAAAGAAAATTTAAATTCTTGTTCATCGTTTAAACGAAGCCTCGATTCGAACATGCCAGTAACATCTGCAACTGATTCATTCGTCACGGCATTAGTTGATGTCACACTAGCTATACTTGATTCACCTTCTCCAACCCATTCCCAAAAACTGCATTTGCCACCGTAGCAGTTGAACAACTTGCCTTTGTTCTTACTCTCCTTCTCCACTTCAAAACACTTTACGAACGCACGTTTACACCACGGGCATAAGCGTTTCTTCGGGCAATCCGCAAAGAAGTGTCAATTATACCTACAGCTATGACAAATTCCATGATTCTTTCCTGCCATTCTGAGATGTGAACCAAAAACATTAATCTAAAATTTTACAAATTGTCTTAGAATGAGTTTTCTCATGAAAATCCAAGAACATGTTTTAGGATTTCCACCGTCAAAGGCAATGAAATCATTTGCAGCATTCCAAAAAAAAATCAGTCGCAAGAACAGAAATAACTATGCTTGAAACGGCCAAAAAATTCGAAATTGAACTTCTAATATCTTCAAATTCAGTGATTACAAAGAAATATTCCATGTACATAGTCAATTTGTGAATGGATATTAACATCTACTCCATTACCTTTTTAGCCTTCAACCAGGATAGGGTCGTTGTTCATACAGTCACGCTAATGTAAACCAAATTTCTCGCTTCTTCAGCTGTTGATCCTGGACAGAATTTTTTCATTGGGAAATTTGAAGTACCATAGTATTATCGTCGGAGTTATTACAGCCCTCTAAACCCCATTAACACACCCAAATTACCATAACGAAAAACTTACACAAACTTCGCTGCAGTTTTCGCCCGAGAAGATGTCGTCGGAGATGAGTATGAACTTGCACCCGGCTGGTTGATGAACAAAAGAGCCGCAGGAGGAGGATGTCGGCGAACGACGTGTCATTTTGGGGTTGGCGCGGTTAGAGTAATGTAATGAATGGGCCGGTTTTGAAAATATGACCCATTTGTTTTTCTTTTAAAATTTGCCAGTTTTGAAAAAAAATTCCAAACACCACGTCACCCTGTCATGGACGGTATCAAGCGGACTGTACACGTAGCGGGACTGTTTAATCTAACCATCAAATTCTTGACACATCATCCATATGTCAACAGGGGTGTCAAACTACATGTACAAATAGCTTACTTGTCTCAACATTCATTTCAAACCTAGCCATTAATATATCGTGCACAAACATGTATATCATCGTAGTCATTAAATTCGGATTGAATTGAACCAATCACATTGATTCGAAACTATTGGATGAAGATAAAATCTAGTAAATTTTGATCATTTATATGTATGTATGTATGTGTGTATGTGTGTGTGTGTGTATATGCACACACACACATATATATGTATACACACACACACACACATATACTTGTATTCATATTCATTCACAATATCTAATGAATTTTTTTTGCCACCGATATCACATCATTATAATCAATGTCGTCTATCAAATTAGGCCCTTATGTCCTTCATCACTCAGATAGTCTATCGTCCTTGTTACACCTCTATTAACAAGAGACAATTATGGATCATGGAGTCGTGAAGTAACAATGACACTTCATGCAAAAGGCAAATTTGGTTTTGTTGATGGGTCACTCCCAATTTCAAAGCTATTCGCAGTCAAATTCTCTTGATGGAGCCATTTCCTTCAATTCACTTAATCTACAATTTGGTATGTCAAGAAGAAAAACCACAAGAGATTCATATTCGAACAATTCCTACAGTTGGTTCGACGGCGCTTTAGACGTCTAAACCACCATTTCGTCCTTCTGAAAAGTGCCAACATCCTTTTTGTGAACATTGTAACAAGTATGGTCATACTCTTGGTACATGCTACCAGATCCATGGATTCGCGATAAGCCGGTAAAAAAAATTAGGCACATCGCCATCTACTTTAGCTACTTTTATTATTCTATTGACACCTAAACAATACAACAAGCTTCTTGCACTCCTAGCCAAAGAATAATTTGGTGTATCATCATTCCATTTTGGCAGGTATAGCTCTTATTTGTCTAGTTGGATTATCGATTCAATTGCTTCTAATTATATATGTACACCTCTTTCATTTTTTCCTTCATATTCGACATTCATACAAGTGTATCAGTTCAATTGCCCTGATGGTTCTCAAGCGTCTGTGACATACATAGGCATTGTTCACTGTTCATCGTCACTTCCTCTCACAAATGTATTTCACATTCTGTCATTTAAATTCAATTCATTATCAATCTCACGATTAACAAAGTCGGCAAATTGTGATGTAATTTTTTCATTCTCTAAATGTCTACTTCAAGACCGAGTAACGGAAAAGAAGATTGGTTGAAGTAATGTTTGAAATGGTCATTTCTTTTTATCTAAGTGCAAGTTTAGATTTTAATTCTTCTTTTTCTTTCAAGCATTGTAATAAATTTGACATATGGCATTTTCGCATTGGTCATCCTTCTAGGTCTCATTTTGAATTCATTGTTAAAAATTCTTCAATTATTGTTGTAAATAAAGATTTTTTTGTGATGTATGTCCACACGCTAAACAATCGCGCCTTTCTTTTTCTTCTCATTGCTTTGAATTAATTCATGTGACATTTGGGGTTCTTTCTTTATATCTTTTTAAAATGGATCACTTTTTTTTAATTATTGTTGATGATTATTCAAGATGCACATTAATTTATTTAATGAAACATAAATTTGAAACTTTCAACATGTTAATTTTTTTTAAATTTAATCAATTGTCAATTCAACACAAAAATCGTTCATATCAACTCTGGTAATGGGAATATTTTCCTTCCTCAACTCCAAACTATTCGTTAGATAATGATTCTAAATATCTTTTTAAACAAATTCAATCATGGTTTTTCAAAAATGGAATTATTCACCAACATAATTGCTTTGCGACCCTCTAACAAAATGGCATTGTATAAATTAAGCATCGACATCTACTTTATATTGCTAGAGCTCTAAAATTTCAAGCAAACGTGTCTATTTCTTTTTAGGGTGAATGTATTCTCATTGCTACCTTTCTTATTAACAAACTTCCAACTCCAATCCTTAGATATAAATAATCTCATCAAATTTTATTTGGAACTATTCCATCATATTCATCTCGTCACGTTTTCGGATGTTTATATTTTGTTAAAAATATGAATATTCAACATAAATTTGACGAAACGGGCCTTGTCTGATAATTTTGTTGGTTATCCCTATGGTCAAAAGGGATATCTCACATATATAATTTCAAAACTTATCAATTTTTTGTTTTTCGTGTTGTCATATGTTATGAGTCAATTTTTCTATATCATGATCTTATATCTCTATCGTTAAAAAAATTCAATTACCATTACTCCAACCAATGACGATGGAAAATTTGACTACTCCACTACACTATCGATTGTTTCTACTAATATTTCTTTAAGTGATTATATCCCTCATAATCTAACTGATTATTCCAATGATTCTCAAGTTCCTATTCCAGCATCTTCTCAGCTTGATAGATCAATCAATTTTTCCTTTATTTCTAAATACATTCCATCCACTAATTTCCCTTCAATGACACCTACTCCTATAATTAGGGATGAAAAAATAGCTCGTCGGCTGGAAAAACTTGACTGCCACTTATTTTTTAAATTTTTTTTGTTTCTTCTTTTCACTTTAGCTGTAAATTTTTTTATATGTTTAATATTTAGTTATTATTTATATGCGTATAAATTGCACAAATTTTAAATTATTCAAAAAAAAATTAGATTTGTAAAGAATTTAAAAAAAAAAATCGAGCCGACCCGGCTCGCTAAGATCCAAGCCGAAAGCTCGAGTCGAGCCTAAATTATTTGACCGAGCTTTTGCTCAACTCCGTCCAGGCTACAAAAAGCTTGAAGTATTTTTACTCAAGTTGAGCCCGAACAAAAAGTTTCGACTCATGGCTTGACTCGTTGACACCCCTACATATCATTAGTAATCATCTTCAACGAATTCGTCGTCTACGGGTCATCTCAAGGATTATATTGTAATCATACTTCATTCTTAACTGATTTTCCATTAGCAAATTATTTTTCTTTATCCCATCTAAGCCATTCTAATCTTGTCTTTTTAACTAATATCATTGAAAATAAAAAACCGACATCTTATTTTTTAGCCATGAAATTTGACGAATGGCGTGATGCCATGGCAAAAGAAATTCAGGCCCTTGAATCAAACAACACTTGGTCTTTATGCTCACTTCCCAAAGGAAAATCACCAATTGGTTGTAAATTGGCCTACAAAATTAAATATCGATATGATGGTTCTATTGAGAGATATAAAGCTCGTTTAGTTGCCAAAATGTTATATTCAAGTTGTAGGCATTAATTATCATGATACCTTTGCACCTATGGTCAAACTAGTTACTACTCGTCTTCTTCTTCTATATATTGCTATTATTAAAAATTGGTCATTGCACCGAGTGTCAACAATGCTTTTCTCCGAGGAGATCTCAATTAAAAAGTGTATATGAAACTCCCTGCTGGATTTTTTTGTAAGGGAGACTCATGTATGCAAATTAAATAAATCTATGCATGGTCTTTAATAGGCTTCTTGTCAATTGTTCTCCAAATTCTCAACCACTCTTATTCGTCGAGGTTTTCGTCAATCTATTTCAGACTATAGTCTTTTTACTTATATTCATAGTCAAACTTCTATTTTTGTTCTCGTTTATGTCGATGATATCATTATAACTGGAAACATTGATGATATCATATCTGACATGAAAAAATTTCTTGCTTGATCTTTCTCAATGAAAGATCATTACAATCTACGATTTTTTTAAGTATTGATGTATCTCGCTCTAGAAAAAGGATTTTTTTTTTTTTTTGGTATCAACGAAAATATACTTTTGACATATTATCTGATTTTGATATGATTGGTTCTCGACCATCATATTTTTCCTATAGAGCAATGTCTTCGTTTACGACTAAAAGATGATACTTCCCTTCCCGATCCGACAGTCTATCGTCGACTCGTGGATCTTCTTTTGTATTTACTGTAACGTGACCTTATATTCAATATGCTATAAATACTCAAAGTCAATTCATGCAATCTACATATTCCTCTCATCTTGATGTTGCTAATCGGGTTCTTTGTTATCTTAAAGGTAGTGTTGGTAAATGTTTATTCCTTTCTGCTTACTTTAGTTAGATATGCTGGCTCTGCTTGAGATGGCTGCCGTGCGACTCGTCGCTCCACTACCAGTTATTTTGAATTGCAATGGTTAAAATATCTTATCTTGAATCTTGGTATTTATCATCAACAACCAATTCCAGTTTACTGTGATAGCCAAGGTGATACTCGATTGCCAAAAATCCTATATTCCACGAATGCATTAAACTTATTGAAATTAATTGTCATTTTGTTTGAGAAAAGATCAAGCAAATCTTCTCACTCCTTCTTACTTACAATCTAACGGTCAATTGATGGAAATTTTTACCATACCACTTGGAGGTGATGCGTCCGACTACTTCGCAAGTTGAATGTTCTTGACATTTCAATCTCATCTCCAACTTTAGGGGGGTATTGGATGAAAATAAAATCTTGTCAATTTTATCTTTTAAATTTTAGATTAGAGTTATCAATTTTATGTATTTTGTAAATTTCAACATTCTAGATTTTAGAGTTATCAATTTTTTCATCTTTGTGTGTCCAAATCTGGTAAATTCGTCTATAAATGCAAAGCAATTGAATAAAAATATATATACAATTAAAAAAAAAAGATTTTCTTTTTTCTCATTTTCATGTTAACCACTCAAAATAAGGCTTAGAGATTTGTGGGCCTTGTAAATTCTCTAGTTTATACATTACTAACGACTGAAAATTTGAAAATATGAAACTGTGACCAAATTAAAATCTATAGTCACACAAACATAATCTATTTTCGGGACATACTAATTAGAACACATTTAAGAAATTCACTGTTCATGAATAACAGTTTATGTGTAATAAAGAACATTTTTAAATTTTAGAAAGTAAAATATTTAATACATTCCAACATCGATATCTACTTTGACTCTTCATTTTTTTTTTTCAAAAACATTATTTTCCTTGTTTTTTATTGGTACTTTTTTATATGTTAATTACCAATTAATTTATGTAAGAATTGAATAATTTAATAAGCCCCTATTTGATAGGAATTAAAATTATAATTTTATATTCAAAGTCAACAATTATTTTAACCACATATTTTATAAGACACACAATTTTTAACACTATATTTCATCAATTTTTATCAAAATTTAATAAAAATTTAATAATAATCCCCACAAAACATGGGCTAAATAGAGTATGGAAATGTGTATCTTAATATATGCCATAATTATAAAAAAAATAAAATTAAGAGTGAGTTGGCTCTCCAAAAAGTAGAGAGTTTTTAGAGGATCTCCAATGGTCACTTTATTTATAAAGAGTTATTCGTAATTGAGAAGTCTTCAAATTTAGACAAATAATTTTTTATACACAACAATGCTATTTATTTTTGCATTTTTAAAAATATTTATTAATTTCTCATCGTCTTTTATTTAACGTATTTTTTTATGTGTCAATAGTAAATCAATTCAAATATGATTTGAATATTTTAAAAAGCAGATTATTAAAATATGTAGCTTATTGAATACAAACAATATAAAGTCCATCTTCGGTAAATATTAAAATAAGATTTTTAGTATGTTTTAATAAAAATTGATGAAATGTGTAGTTGAATAGTTATGAGGTTCGTAAAATATGTGGTTAAAATTAATTGTTAATTTTAATCGTGATAAAAAATTAGACTAAAATCACTATCCAACAGGAAAAAAAAATAAGAATAGAGAGTGAGTCAAAATAAAGGGTCTTTTGTAATTTATTTTAAGTATTCATATTTTAAAATAGAGAAAGCCTTGTATTTGGAGGGTCTCTTTCAGATATTCCCAAGCATTAAATTTCTAAATAGATAGCATTTTATATTTATAGGGTCTATTAGGGATGCACTTACATTAGCTATGTAATATCTTGTAATATTTTACAATCATGTTTGGTGTATATCATGGTGTACATCAAGTTTTACACATTATCACGTGGTAACACATCATTGAACCGTTTAAAAATAACGCAATTATTTGGTCCAATAATTTGTTGACAAGTTGGATAATGTCAATAATAGTGTGTACAAAAAGGGTGTATAAATTGCATTTCCCAATATTTTATCATTTCAATATTTACTATATCAATCTCCAATTGGTCAAGACTCTCCTCATTTGGCAAAGTGTTTGTTTGTGAGAGATTATTTGATGTAAAAAAAAAATGATAATTTGGTGGAAGAAAAAGTAAAAAAATTATGAATCTACGTGTAAAATTATTTTTATTAAAAGAATGTATTTGAGTAAAAACAATTTTCAATCAAGCTATGCCAAACGAGTGTTGAAAGTGGGTTTGAAAACATTAAGTCCTTGTGTGAAGTTGATTTTTTGAGAAATAATTTTGTAAAAAGTGATTCTTCTTTTTTTATTTTTATACACTTCAAGGTTAAAAGTAGGAATAAGTTATGAATAAATGTGAAATAATTATTTTTTTTAGAATGTGTGATTGAAAATGAACGTGAGAAAAAAATAACTTGTAAACAAATCTATTTCAAACCAGGGCGGATTATTTATAGTTCAAGGTTTAAGAAAAAATAACATTGGAGGTCCCCACCTATTTGCATTATTACAAGTCGGACTTTAGTCTTCAAATTTCAATTGTGTTGCGAATTGGTCTCCAATAATCATTTACTTATCTACTTTACCAATTTGAAAATATTTTTATTTCTATTTAAAAATTATTATAAATGTCTAATACCCAATTGTTGAGATTTGAGTAGGACCCACAATAATATTATTGCCTTCAATAGGGTAGAGTTGGGCTACTATTTTCTTAGCTTTTCTGTTTACATATTTATATTTCACTCTTTAAAAGTCACACAAATGGCTTCGATTGAGATTAAAATTAAATTTTTAATAATTTTAATAAAAGTTAATAAGAGATATGGTTGAAAAGTTGTTGATCCATAAATATATTGTTAAAATTAATTATTGTTTTTTACCACCAAACATGTGCATAAATTAATTGCTTTTTGAGCGATAAAGTGGATGAAAATCATCTATTAAAAACTAATATTTTTAAATTTGAATATAATTAAGTAGATTGTTCACCTTCTTGATGAAGCAAAAACTTCATGCTTTATAATATTAATCTTAACATTTATTAGTTAAGCTAAATGATGTCTCCTAATTATGAATTAGGGACATAATCGTTTTTTCGTGGCACGTTACGTATATCTTAAGATAGAGAAATCTTATGCGCATCCACCAATTGTCCATAACTCCATTACCAATACATTCATTTTAATAAAGCAGAGAGAGGAACTTCATGCCGAGAAAGCTGTTGTGACTTTTGTCTTTTGTATAATTTATGAATTTCGAGGACAAAATCCCAATATTTTTACAACATGGTCCTTGCCGCCTGACGTATTCATTTCGTGTTCGATTCTCTTTCAATTTTCCATTTTAGCTTCCATTAGTTAGTACAGCTACAGCACCATTGACAACTTCTGTCTGTCTTTCACTTTTTGAAGAAATGGAGTCAATAGTTTTTTATGTCTCTTCATAGTACTACTTTAAAAGGCACTTTAGCCATTAGGTTCAAGTTCAAAGTTCAAACCAAGCTTTACTTTTTTTCTCCGGTAGTGGCGTTGATCGGAAAAATGGGATTGATGCTGGGGAGTAGAACTCCGCACAAGGCGGGCATTGGTGGCAATGTTGGTGTACCTACAAGATGGGTCTCTTTTTTATGCATTGCTAGCTTTTGCTTGGGAGTTCTTGTAATCAACCGGTACTCTTTTTCTATGAACCCATCCTATTTTTGAGCTTAAATATTCTTTGGTTATATTTTCTTGAATTGATCTAGCGGGGTTGTTCATTTCTTCAAATTCTCTATTAAAATTTAGATTGGGTATCATATCCCTGATTTACATTTGCATTAAGCAGAGAGGGACCAGATACAGAAATGTTGTCTTTTTAGTATAGTAGCTTACCAGAATTACACTTATTTTTCAAGAAGGTTTCTTTGTCCAAAGCTAATGTTGTCCAAATTATTGATTTTTCCTTTTCATATCCTTGTTCACGGGATCTGAAGTTGGATTGCTTGCTACTTCACGAGACCACATAAAAATAAGGCTAATGTTACAATGTCAATATGCCACATATAAATTCCAGCAAGAGATAGTTTTGAAACCCTCTGTGGAATTTAATTGATGTTCTTTTGAATATTATAGTTGATTTCCAATGTCAAGAACTGGTTGAGAATTGTTATTGAAATGTTGGTGCCGCCAGTGATTGTGTCAATTCTTGATGATGAACGATGCTAGTGAAGAATTTTTCTAGTTGATTGATCTCATGTAATTCGTTACATTCACTTATTATTTTTTGGTGTAATGCATTTTACAAGTATTTGGAAGATTGAGTTTAAGAAGCAAGAGAAGTAGATAGATGACTAGTGAAAGAAAGATAGTAGAAAGGACTCTTATCTTGTGACATGGAAGTAAGGTTTAGAAAATCTAGGAACTTGAAGTCTAATTGAAAAAATCAACAGATTCTTTCTTCTCATGGAGAAGATCATAAATGTGATAGCCCTCGTAGAATATAAAAAAGCCCACATTGTTTGTAGTATAGTAAAATGCGAAGTCCCTCATAGAAAACAAATAAAAATAAAAACTAGAGCAAAAAAAGAAGCAGTCCACCAAAAGAATAGAGTCATTTAATATGGAGATTTGACGCAATGGTTGTGCTGTAAATGTCATAGGCATATTACTGAATCATGTAAGTTTTGTGTCTTTGGTTCTTTTGGCTTGCTTCATTATTCTTTTATTTATCTATCTTTGTCACGCGAGGAGGGAGAATAAAGGTGTTTTTCCCAAATTTTTTTTTCTGCTCGTGGTAGTTTCTTGCTGCTTTCCGTTGCTCAGATACTAAAGGATGAAATTTGCATTGACAATTTTAGAATTCCTCTCTCGTACTGTTGGAAACAAATGAGTACTTCATTACTGGTTTTGCCCTTTGTATCTTGATAAGTAGACAGTGGATAAGGACAAGGCCCTGGCGACGGGCTTTTGGATAAGAGATTGATGATATCTTACAAAGGGGTCCATGGATAAATTTATGATATAATTATAGACCCGGCAATTTCTTTTGCCAATCATCTTTCCTTTGATTATAAAAGTTCAGCATAAGAAAGATTATGTATTGAAGTCCTTGTTGGACCACAAGATGATCCATTTAGCTAAGATCCTCTCTCAAGCATGACGAGTCTTTGCATATGTTGTTACCAAGATATAGTTTGAACAATATCAAAATTTGAAAATTCTGCATCCATATGGCTTCATGTTTGACCTCAATATTCTTTGACAATCTATTTGTTCTTTTAGGCTTTGGACTTTTCCTGATTCATTCGATACGGATAAAGATGTTTTATCTGTGGGTAATCACCTGTATAGAGATCTTCACCCCCTAATTCCGTGTGGGAAGAAGGCAAGTCAACACCATGGTTTTTGTTTTAGGCCCTATAAATTTCACAAATATTTACAGAATTTTCCTACCATATTGCAGGAAGCTTTCCAGGCAGGAGACATCCTTTCTCAAGTTTCACAAACTCATGATGTAATCATGTAACTTTCTCATCCAGCATTTAGCAACTTTGCTCATAATGCATTTTTATCTTCATTCTTTTATCAAAAAATAATTTAGTTACCAAGTTGGTTTCTGAAATCTATTCCGATAGTTTTATCCTATATTCGTGGTTCAATGCCTTAGGACATTAGACAAAAGCATATCTTCACTGGAAATGCAGCTTGCTGGAGCAAGAGCAGCTAAAGCAGAGAATGAAGAAAAATCAGGAAATGAACAGTCAAGTGACCGACCCAGGGCGTTCTTTGTCATGGGTATAATTACAGCATTCAGTAGCCGAAAACGCAGAGATTCTATTAGAGAGAATTGGATGCCTCAAGGTTCAATATTTAACATTAATGGCTCTGAGAACTTTGTAGTATAATTACTTCACTTTTTTTCTTTTTTGGTCTATAATAGGGGAGGATTTAAAGAAGCTAGAGAAAGAGAAAGGAACCATAATTCGGTTTGTGATAGGACACAGGTAAGTTTCCCTTGGTGCCAAAAGTTATGGGCTTTTATGAAAAGAATGCCCTTTAGGTCTTGATATTTGTTGCATCTATAATGTGGATTTTGTTTGCTGTCAGTGCATCACCTGGTGGTGTTTTGGATCGTGCTATTGATGCCGAAGATGCACAGCATAAGGATTTCTTGCGATTGGTAGTCTACATTCTGTATTTATTACATATTTTTGAGGCCCCAATTCAACCCTAACTTCACAACTCCCTCCCTCTCACTCCTAATTAAGGAAGGGAAACCTAAATGATGATTAAAGGATAAATATGAATTTGTTCTACCATTCGTGTGAAGTTTCAAAACAGTTGGCTCAGCCATGTGCTAACTTTTCAACTCATCCATGGATATAATCATATAGTATAGCTTAATTTGACTTTTAGGAGAAAAAAAAAAGAAAAGAAAAGCATGTTTGAGGTGGAATCTGGCTCATATTTTTCGTACGGTATTTGAGATGGACACATTCTGAAATAGTCAGATGATTTAGCTATCATATTTGGCATTTGTGATACAATTGGGTTTTTGTAAGGCTTATTTTATTCTCCTCTAATGAATATTACGCATTTGAACCTCGTTACTTTACGTGAGATTGAAACAATTTAAATTGCAGAATCATGTAGAAGGATATCATGAATTGTCCTCAAAAACCCAAATCTACTTTTCGAGCGCTGCTGCCAAGTGGGATGCTGACTTTTACATAAAAGTTGATGACGATGTTCATGTTAATCTTGGTCAGCACAACCCTTCTCCAGCACTACTTTCTGAGTTAACTCTTGTATGAATTCTTGATGGTTGGACTGTTGATAGGGCTCCACGTTGGTTATTTTCTTGACAGGTATGGTAGGTTCATTGTTGGCCCGCCATCGGTCGAAACCTCGTGTTTACATTGGTTGCATGAAGTCTGGACCTGTCCTGGCACAAAAGTAAGTCTTATAAAGCTTGTGATTTACGTCTTTGTAGTATTTTCATATTCTCATAACTAAGATGCCATATACGCAGAGGGGTCAAGTACCATGAACCAGAGTACTGGAAATTTGGTGAGGAAGGAAACAAGTACTTTAGGCATGCAACAGGACAAATATATGCTATTTCGAAAGATTTGGCAACCTACATTTCTGTTAACAGGTAAATCCTTTCTTTGAATTTCTGATGTAGATGCACTTGGAAACAAAATGCTTTTAGTTGTTGTAGATGCTAGTTTTTGACGGCAATTATTTTTCCCTAGACATGTACTTCATAGGTATGCAAACGAAGATGTTTCTCTTGGATCTTGGTTTATTGGTCTAGATGTTGAGCATATTGATGATCGAAGCCTCTGCTGTGGGACGCCCCCTGGTAAGTTATTTTTCACATCCCTTTGTCGTTCACAGCCTTACTTGAATCTAGATTTCCTATAACTTGCAGCCACAATCAAGTTCACGAATTTCTAGTTTACTGGATGGGCGAGATTTTATCTAAAAACCCCTATTCTGATCAGAAAGCACACGTTGCCTTTTATATTGGCAAAAAATCTATCCTGCACGCGTGCACATGATCACTCACGCACACACTCAAGCACGTGCTTAGTTGCTACTTATTCTGAACCTATGATATTTGCTCTTTATTTTAAAGACTGTGAGTGGAAGGCCCAAGCTGGGAACCCTTGTGCTGCATCGTTTGATTGGAGCTGTAGTGGCATATGTAGATCGGCTGAAAGAATGGAAGAGGTTCATCAGAGGTGTGGTGAGGGTGATGGAGCAATCTGGCATACCAGTTTCTAAAACCTTTGCTCTATATATAACTCAGTGGCTGTAATACATACATTTGTGCATGTTGTAATGAAAAGTATGGCCAGGGGTTATCAATCTTCCCCATTTTTTGCTAATTACTAATTTATTTGCTTTAAATACAAGCTGCAGTTTTTAGCCCAAGAACAGGTGAGTTGACATCTATTTTGTTGTCTTGAAGACAAGTTCCAGTACCTAAACTGCCCAATGACTTTGGGCCTTTATGGGATAAGAGGCCCGATTTAATGGTCACAGATTCACGAGGGCCAAACATGGTTTAGATTCTACACATTCCATTCTTCTATCTTTCAACCTAATTCAGCGCATTAATAGGATTAATCCCAAGAGTCGCAGATTGTTATCTAGCCCTTGTTTGACCAGATTATAATTTTTAGAATAGTGTTTTTTAAGAATAATGTGTTAAAAAAGAAGAAAATGTTTTTTAGTTTATGTGTAATAATATTTTATTGGAAAATTTATGGTTGATGAGAAGAGAGAAAAAAATGTGTTAAACTTTATGAAATTTTAAACCTTAAAATTTGAAAATCTAATTACTTTATTATAAAGATTCTCTATCAAATCATCAAGAAAATTACTAATGTGAAATATATCTTAATTCTTTGGGAATAATTTTTTAATATTGGATCTTGAGTCTTAATTATTGATTCTTTTCGTTATTGAGTTCTTGACCTTGATTTTGACTTCTTGTTCCATAAGTTTGATTGTCTCGTTTTTTTATTTAATTGCTCTAATCATTTTTCTTGATTGTTGTTTTATTTTCAATCATTGCTCTTGATTGTGGGTTTTGGATATTTCTTTTCAATATATTTTCTCTTATATTTTTGTGTTGATGAGATAACACAAAGAATGAGAAGTTGCATATGAATTGGAAGCCAAAATCATATTTATAGTTTCTACATGTATTTAACTTATCGTCAAATACAATCCTAATGGATCTTAACTATACATATATAATCAGGATATCCTAAGCTCAACAATTTAATTCTTTATTAGATCATTTTAATTGGGTTCAACTTTAAGATAGTCTTATAATTACATATGTAGGCCCACATGATAAATTAATAAACCCAACAATAGCTCACTTGGGTCATATATGTTACCTATAAATGTGTACAGTCTTATGACGTCGAAACTTGTGTTATCAAAACCAAAAGCATCTCTGAATAATCTTGTCTATTGATTATATCAATATAGGAAGTGGTTTTCGTTACAAGTATCATAACTAAACGCATCAATAATCATGTATATCAACACAATCAAATGATATAGATCAAGTGTGAATGTGTACCATGGAAATTACATGTAATATGATCCAAACATGCATATTTTCAACGGGTCCTACCTTATTCTTTAATAGGATATACCATAAACTTTAATAAAAGTAGAATTGAATTGAATACTTTATTTCTGAAATAAACCAAATATTCATTGATAAAAATATGTATTTAAAACAGACAACATTAGAACACAAACTCCCACTAAATTGACATATTATCAAAAGATGCAACACCATGTGAGTATTACGTACATGAAAGACTTTGTGTGGTAGCCATTTAGTAAATTGATCCATGATTATGGAGTTTGTCCTAATATGCTTTATAGAAACCTAACCACTCTGAATTCTTTTCTTGACAGCTAGAAACTTAATGTCTATAAATTTTGACATCATCAGACTCATGTTAGAATACAAAGTTTGTCTTAATATGCTTTATAGAAACCTAACCACTCTGAATTCTTTTTTTGACACTAGGAACTTAATGTCTATAAACTTGACATCACCAGTCTCCCATTGGAATATAAGACTGCTATTACCACAGAATAAGTAAAGTGATCTTTCAAGTCCATCTAAAATATGTAGTATAATGACAATATTTTGCAGTTATATATCATGATCAGAATCAAAATATCCAATTATCTCCAATTGGTCAGATTTTTCCGAACGTGTCATGTAATCATTAGTTCTCTATAATTACCGAATCACCTAATGATTGCTTTCCAAATTTCCATCCCAAAGTTACTTAAATATCTGCACAACATTCCAATAATAAATGTTATATCAGGATGTTTGCAAACATAAGTATACATTAAATTCCCAACTACTGAAGCACAGGGATTTTCTGTATTTTCTTTTATTTAAGTTTATTCTTGTGGCATTAATTGAGACTAAATTTGTCTCCCTTAGTAATAGGGGTATCACCAATGTTTGTGATTTCTTATAGATGAGATATAGGTATCCATAGTGAGAGAAATTCTTCTATAAACATACTAAATTACTGTTAATCATTCCAAGAAAGTTTGTCTTAATATGCTTTATAGAAACCTAACCACTCTGAATTCTTTTTTTGACACTAGGAACTTAATGTCTATAAACTTGACATCAACAGTCTCCCATTGAAATATAAGACTGCTATTACCACAGAATAAGTAAAGTGATCTTTCAAGTCCATCTAAAATATGTAGTATAGTGACAATATTTTGCAGTTATATATCATGATCAGAATCAAAATATCCAATTATCTTCAATTGGTCTGATTTTTCCGAACGTGTCATTTAATCATTAGTTCTCTATAATTACCGAATAACCTAATGATTGCTTTCCAAATTTCCATCCCAAAGTTACTTAAATATCTGCACAACATTCCAACAATAAATGTTATATCAGGATGTTTGCAAACATAAGTATACATTAAATTCCCAACTACTGAAGCACAGGAATTTTCTGTATTTTCTTTTATTTAAGTTTATTCTTGTGGCATTAATTGAGACTAAATTTGTCTCCATTAGTAATAGGGGTATCACCAATGTTTGTGATTTCTTATAGATGAGATATATGTATCCATAGTGAGAGAAATTCTTCTATAAACATATTAAATTACTGTTAATCATTCCAAGAAGTCGAAGTGAACGAATTAGTTCTAGGACGTCTGAAGTCTTATGGTCACCTAATCTCCTTATATTTATTTGTTTTCCCTTAAATTAATATAAACACTTAAATCAGAAAATTATGTAAATCGAGAATCATTTTGACCCAAAATTTTCCATTCTCTTTGAGAGATCTCACCTAATCTTTTGCGTCATGACGAACCAAAATTTTCATTTGTTAATTTATGTTTAATACAATGTGAATTCATATGCAATGTTTCTTTATAAGAGACAACTATATTAAATCGAATAAAAAATTAGTACCCACAATATTTGAATTAAGAAAATTATGATACTGACTATTTCCAATTGAGCAAGAAATTTGTTCAATGTAGAAATAGAAACCAAATGTTGTTTAAAAGACGATACCGCAAATGTAAATTCTAATAATAACCAGTTTTTAATGATAACTTAAGGCCTATAGCCTCAACTTTAACTGATTTGTCATCGTCCCCACATAAATGAATCTTTCAGTATCAATTGACTTTTGGTTGTTCATGCAACCCTGCATAGACACACTTATGTGAACAGTAGTACCGAAATTTATCGATCAAGCGTGTCTAGGTATTCACACTAAATTAACCTTAAAATAAATCAAAGTGAAAAGTGTATTTTTCTTTACAAACCAAATGTGATATTTAGTACAGTATCTCTTTATGTATCTCAAATTTTCACAAAAGTAACAGCTAAAATTTATCCTTTTCAGGCTTTCTCTGTTTATATTGAACCGAACCGAATGCAGTTTTCTTATTCTTTATAACTTATCATTAGAGGTACGTGCCAAATGGGTAATATTAGTTTTATCTTGTTTTACCATTTATTTTTTTACACACAATATGAAATGAGTTCATTAAGAGTTTATTTTCTCTTTTGATAGTTGTAACTGACCTTAAATTAGTCGAATTGTGCAAGAATAGAAACTAAATGCACGAGCAAGTCATCGGACAGCTCAAACTTTAATATTTTTAGTTTTGAAGCAAGATGAGATATCTCTATGATGTACTCACTTATGTTTTTTTTACCCTTGTATTTTAGTGAAACTGAGTTCGCCAAAATGTATGTCAGTTTCGGTCTTATTGCCTTTTGTAAAGCGATTTTCAATTTCATTAAGAAACTCATTGGCAGTGGTTATCTTAAAGCCCCTAAATGTTACTGGAATATAACATGTTCACGTAAGAANCAGTTTCGGTCTTATTGCCTTTTGTAAAGCGATTTTCAATTTCATTAAGAAACTCATTGGCAGTGGTTATCTTAAAGCCCCTAAATGTTACTGGAATATAACATGTTCACGTAAGAATCCGTATTGGACAATCAATGATTTCAAATAATGGTGAATCACATCACAAAAGATTGAGGACAACATTGATATTTAGTTTTTGACAGATATACCAACTTGTAAGTGATACTCTTAGTATAGTATTCAAATATTGATAATAAATTCAGTCAAATATCAAATCTATCTTTGGACCGACTCAATGTTCATATAATAGAAAACTTTACAATTATCACATATTTATTACCTCATGTGTGTAAATAATTAGGCAAAATATTAACATTTCTTTAGATCAGATAATATTCGCATGAATTACGTATACACAACGTTCATAATATTCCAAATAAATTAATTTAGGTAAGAGAGATTACTTTAGTAACATGTTGTTTCAACTAATCTATATTAAAAAATTAGTAATTCGAAAGAAAATATTAAGTACCAAAATTTGAAATTGATTATTCCTTTGTATCTTATTTTTTTTTAAAAACAAAAAATAAATAAATTCAATAACCAAACGTTACAGTGTCCAAAATCGAGCGTAGAAACACTGTACAGGCAGACATTCAACCCACACATAGCTGATTAAATAATAATACCCCATTCTAAGCAAACTCTTTTTCAATGAAAAAAAATTGTCCTTTTAAGTTTCTTAGCAGGCTATCTTGGCACCAAAAGTGGATGTGTAGTTTAGATTGGAGATGATAATAAACTACTCTAAAATTGTTGTTATTGTAATGACCCATAACTTCTCGAAGATAGAATACCCAATGACCCTGTAGACATTGTTGTTCCCACAAGCCCAAATTATTGTCTCTCATCTCCCCCCTCCTCTCATCCGCACGAAATCAACTATTGAAGCTACCCTTAATTTAAGAAATTTGTAATCTGATTGTTGATTTATAAAACTCAATCTCTCACTTCATCCACAATTATATGTAGGTAATTTCAATTCCCAATACAGTATAACGTGATCTTGGGACCTTAATTCAATCATTACACGTTTCTATGAGATTCAATTAATTAACAAAATGCAAAAAAAAAAAAAAAAGCCTAATTGATTCTCATATAAAAACCGAGTAAAAGTCAAACTTTTGAAGTTTGTATCCTTTAATCAAGCAAAATTTGTTTCTTGATCCGAAAAAAATAATCCAATTTTCCAAAAAAACAAATTGCAAAAATTTTGAAATTAAATTTCCAAAAATTCTTGATTTTGAATTTTATGGCTAAAATTCGCATCCTTAAATTGCAAAACACAATATATGAATTTCAACACTAAATTTATTTATTTTTTAATTTGTCATTGGTTTAACATGGAGTCGGCTTTGATACCACTTGTTAAACTTTATGAAACTTTAAACTTTAGAAGTTGAAACCTAATTACTTTATTGCCATTATCCTTCATGTTAACTTATCAAGAAAATTAATAATGCAGAACACACCTTAATTCTTTGGGAATAATTCTTTAATACTGGATCTTGAATCTTAATTGTTGGTTCTTTTGGTTCTTGATCTTGATTTTGGCTTTTTGCTCCATAATCTTGATTGTCTTCTTTTTCAATTTAATTGTTCCAATCATTCTTCTTGATTTTTGTTTTTTTTTTTGTTTTTCAATTCTTATTCTTGATTGTGGGTTTTGATCTTCATTTTCAATATGTTTTTTCTTATATTATTGTGTTGATGAGATGACATAAAGAATGAGAAGTTGCATATGAATCAAGGACCTTAACATTATTTAGAGTTTCCACGTGTATTTGGCAAATTGTCAAATACAATCCTAATGTTTCAGGTCTTTACACATATAATTTGGCCCCACTTTTTATTTAGATACCATAAACCCTACAATTTAATTATTTATTAAATCACTTTAATTTGGCTCAACTTTAAGATAGCTTTATACACAATTAATTACATATACAAGCATACATGACAAATTATTAAACCCAACAAAATGAATTATAATTTTAATGGAGGTCAAACGAGCCCTAATTAGAATCTGGTAACAAACCATCTGGAGAGAAAGTTGTTGATTTTGGGTTCAAAATCAGGGGCGGATTTATGATTGTAGAGTAGTGGGGACAAATTAAATGATAATATAAATTACAGTTACAACGTTATAAAAAATCAACACCGGAGATTATACTGCTAAAAAAAGTAATTCAAAATAATATTTATCATCAGACAAAAAAAAAAGTACAGAAATCTTCATTTTGTGCAAACACAAAAATACCAAAACTGAAAACCCCAAAACGCAATTATTTATTGACTTGGAAAAAGTAATCCTTTAATTTAGCAAAACAAAATGAAAAAGAAAACTCACTGTCGTTGAAAATTTCTCCATATCGTGTTATTTCTTCAGGCTTCAATTTACACAAGTTTCTCTTTCCATAGCTTTGTTTATTCTTCAAAGTTCAAACTTAAGAACTTTTCCTCTTTTTCTTGTTTTACCGTTTACACGATATTTAAAAATGGGCAAAAAGAGGGCCGGTGATGAGTGGTCCAGGATATAGTCTGGCGTAAGTTGGGATACCTGGGTATCAAAAAAAAAAAAAGAAAAAGGGCAAAAAGAAAGAGTACAATGGAAGCCTTGAAAGATGAAAAGTTGGTACACGTATTGAAAAGTTTTATCATTGTCAAAATACTATATTATCATTGGGTCCTAACATTTTGAAGTATTAAATTTTAATTGTGCTAGCAAAATTATATAACTAAATTTATTTAGTTTGTTGACCAAAATTTTGAAATTGAGTGTGGGGAGGGGGAGGGGGCGGGGGGTAACTGACCCCACTACCCTATAATAGATTCGTCCCTGCTCAAAAGCAAGGATGAATGATTACGACAATGTGAACACTTTGGCAATGCGAAGGTTTAAGTACACGACTTGTCGTGACTTTAAACAAAAGTTGCGAGAAAAAAAATTGTGCATATTTGGCGATGTTTATTATTGCTTATAAGCAGTTCAAACTCTATTTTTATCTATACAATCGATAAAATTCTCAACGTACAATTTAATAAATTTTTTACCAAACATGCTCATGTAAAGAATCACTAGAACAAGTAATATTCATTGTCATTATACACATTAGAATGTAGAGAACATATACTACCTTTATTTTCCTCTTTCATGTCTTGTTTCTGACTTGAACGATGAAGGGTTTTCGCTAGGAACACTTCCAACATGCCGCCTAACGTTTATTTGTAAGCATACACAAGTTTATTGAACGAATATTCTCTGGGATCACTGCTGGCCGGAAAATGAAATATGCATACACACTGGTCGGTGAGAAGGAGAGGTGGGGGTTGGTCATTTTTTTCCTATAATATTTTAGGTCTCATGACCAAACTTGTGGAAATAATGAAAAAGAAGAATATGTTGATTGAAGTGATCATGTCTTTGTCATTTTGGATATGAATGGTGGGGTCCCTTCGAAAGTTGTGATATTAGTGCTATAAGAATGGACGGCATCAATGTGCATCGCTAAATTTCATAGTGATTATCATGTGTTTGATTTCTATGGCATATACTAGATTATGACAGACGTGGGGTTTGCTATAGACATCACAACCAAAATTGTCACTCATAATTTAAAAAATGATTAATGGAAAGGTGATTATAATAATATCATAATTTTTATTTGTTGCATTACTTTTTAATTTTACTTTCGGATAGAAATCATATGGACAAGATGTGTTAAATAATATAAAATTAAAGGTAAGAATGTGATTTAAAAAAAAGATGGAAACATGTGTAACTACGAGCAAATATTATGGAATTTTAGCACCCAAAAGGAGAATTGAGAATTTTTTAAATAGGAAATTATAATTTTTTCCTTGATGAAAAATTCGCCAACTATTAGAAAGTAATGTAACAAATAGAAATTGTAGTGTCAATATAACTCACCATTTATGAAATGCGATTTCGAGGCTTTTGGTACTTTCTATTATTTTCTGACACGTAGATATTTTGTCACTGTTGATTCAAAAGACCATGAGATGCCTAATCGACTCAGTCTAGGGATTGGAAACATTTATAGAATCCACTCCACTTTCTTTTTCGAATCATTCTTCTCTCTCATTAGGGTTTGGGAAAATCTCTTGATGGTTTTTTCTTACATTTTTGGTCTGTAAAAATTCACTGTCTAAAGAGAATCTTTAGGTGTTCTGATTTAAGGTTTGTGAGTGATAATTTGAGGCGAACAATATTATAGTCTTGTAAGCTGTCATATTTTTCTAGACCGAATCTTGGTCAAACAACATGACTTTCTACTTGCAATTATTCCAGCCAAAACTTGAGAAACTCAAGGTTTCATACAACACCTCAATAATATTGAATTTAGATAAAGGGCCAGCTTGAGATTTTTCTTTTTTCATTTTTCTTTTTTACTAATTTTGGATGACACCGTTTATGATGGATTGTGAAATCGGTGTTTATTATTATTATTATTTGCATCAATTTTGGATGGTTTAAAAGTCACCCAAAATCGATATAATGTAATTTTGATTGATTCTCTCAACCTACCAAATTGATGGGTTTTTCTCCGCTTTTCTCTTATAATTTTATCTCATATAAAATGATTATTTACAATCCGCATATTTTTTTCAAAACTAATTTATAAATAAAAAATATATTAACTAAAAATAATTTATAAACAAAAAAATTATATTATAATTTAAAAAATATTTATAAGTAAAATATTACTTATAAGATAAGAAAATTACATTATAATTTAAAAAATATTTATAAGTAAAAAATCACTTTTATGTAAAAAAAAATTGTTTTTAAAATAAAAATACTACTAATAATACAAAAATTCAATTATAAGATATAAAAGTTACTTATAAGTAAAAGATTCGCTTAAAGTTATTTAAAAGTATAAAATTAACTTAAAATTGTAAAGTTTACTTCTAAATAAAAATTTAATTAAATATTTAACTATATTTAATTTTTTAAAGTTAAACATTAACTTATATGTAAAAAGTTACCTATAAGTAAAATATCACTTATGAGTATAAAAATTTTATATAAGAAATTATAAATTGAAATTTTGCTAAGGGGCATATATGTAATTTTATTTGTTTAAAAAAAAACTTTAGAATCAATGGATAATAAACTCTAAAACATAGGTTAGACGGTTTTAAAAATCGTACTAAAATAATTCAAAATCGATCAGCTCATAAATGCTCAAAATTAATACTTCAAGAAAGTTCAAAATTGATACGTCGAAACTCCCAATCAAGCCCTAAGGGTATTATAGGGCTTTCATCAAACTAGATGGATAGAAAGCGGAATTCTATCTAACTCAATGATGATTAGATTCTATTTTCTCAATATAAAATTGTGAATGCATATTTTAATTACAATTCAACGATGATACAAAGAAAAAAAAAGGTTTAAAAAAAAATATGTTAGACTTTTAAACGAAAAATTTTCGACGGATGCATAATGAAATTAATTGTCGCGAAGATCAACGACAACGAAAAATAGAGTTTCAAGTTTCAACATTGAATTTTATTCTTCGTTGAAACTTATATTTCTTGTAGTGGATGTGGTCACATTCAGCTTTTGCATTTATTCTTTCTTTTAATTTGAATTAATTACTTGGACTTTGATTTTCATATTGATTCAATGATACGCAAATTTAAATTGCTTTAATTAAATTTATTGCCTAACGCTTACCCTTTGAACAAACGCAACCTAACAGATTTTCGAAGTATTGATCAGTAACTACCATCACAGCAATAAATTAAAATTCAAAATACATCGTGTTTCTTAGTTAAAACTTACACTGAAATCATACTTTTTTTATTTTTGATAAATTTATTTTATCGCTGAAAATTCTGACTCTAATAAATAATAAAATTAATGTTATATAAAAAAAAAACTCAGTAGGTATAAGGAATAATAATTTAACAATAAAAAATATTTAGACATTAATAATTTAAAAAATATCACAACAGATTCAGTTTACCAATATAATTTTCTTCATTAAATAAATAATAAAAATTGAAATATTACCTTTCAAAAAAAGGTTAATAGTGTTAATAGTTAAATAAAAATAAAGAATATAAAAAACTTAATAAATTTAATTTGCCGATGTAGATTGCGTCAATAACTAAACTAGTTAAAATAGCAACTTTTATAATAATGAAGAAAAATATCATCGATAATTTAAAAAAAATTATAAATATAAATAAAAGAAAATTATTAATTACTGACAAGAATTCATTCTAACTAAAAAAAAGAGTAGAAAATACATTAGATTTCCACTGAGAATTTCATGTTCCATTTTGGTTGTGTTAGGGGGAATTAGGTAGACTTGGTGACGCTCATATGCAGCATGTCCCCTTGTCCCTTGATTATTAACACAAATACGTTTTTCAAAAAGTATGCTTCTGAAAATATAATTGATTTTAAGCAACTTTTCAAATATTAATCACATATTAACAAATCCACTTTGTCCCACCATTCTCAACCAAAGTTATTCCACAAATAATTAATTTATTTTCCTCGCAATGCGACAAAAGAATAATATTATTCATTGTGATAACTATGAGTAGTCGCCTATGTGACATATATGTGACAATTTGTTATTTGATGTATTAATATAATAATGCTTTACTACTTGATGCATCAAATAAACATCACGTATATGTCACATAGGACGATTATTGATAGTTCTCACTATGAATTGCCTTATTTTCAATCAAATGATGAAAACAATTACTACAGGCTGTATATTCACCCTTCAATGTTCAAACCATGCCGATTTGATTCAACCATCGGAATTATACACATTAACAAGGACCTCATTTTCAAGTTTCATTAGTCAAAAGTTGGCTACATTAGTGCACGTGGAAGTTCATCCCAGGATTTTATTATTGCACTATAAGTTGAATCTAAGAGTTCTTTGAGCTACTTTAAGCCCCTGTTTGACAATATTAAAATAAATTTTTTTTCTCAAACTCATTTTTTAACACACATTTTCACAATAAAATATTATACACGTAAGTTTAATTTTTTATTTTTATTTTCTAACCACACATTCTCCAAAAAATCACTATTCAAAAACTCATTTTCATGGCTCTCAAACGGGGACTAAAATTGAAAATGTTTGTAAGTGATATAATACGATACAACTTATTTATCTAGTTCAAATAGATGAATTGATTTAATGTGGTATTTGGATCAAATATATGATCTTAGTTTAAATTTCACAATCACGTAATTTGCTTATTTATTAGATTTTTGATATAAAATAATATATTTTGAAGTCGAAAATTGTATAAACAATTCAAGCCAACTTCAAATGTAAATAAGGATTTTTATTGATAATTATTTACAAACTACAAGTGTTTTTATTAAATGAGATATTTGAAATATGAAGTTGTTGCCCTCCACTCCCCTCCCCTCCCTAAGGATACCGTCCTCCTTTTCATAAGAAATGATGAGTCTGTATCTTTCATATTCTTGTATTGTCAACAACAGTACCGAGTTGGGAATTTGTGCCAATGACTTAAGTCCTGATTGGTTCCTATCAAATCAACATACAGTACCGAACTGAGAAGATATGACAATGGCATATACCAATTGGTTGTTGAGGTGGCTCGATCAAGTTATCATGAATCTGGCCTTAAATGGGGTCCTCAGTAATTAATGAACGGATTAGAGAATGAAACTATAACATATAATTGGTGGACGCTGACGTAAGTTCTTCTGAATGTCATTAATTGATTGAATATTTTGATAGTGTGTAATGAATTTACAATCATTATATCATTTCAAATTACAACGATCATAAGTACTAGCCGACCTTGCAAATCCAACCTTAATTTAGCATGATTTAAGTGCATATAACAAAATGACTTAATTAGGTCGAAAGTTGGATGTTGGATGTGAACAATATCTAATTATAAAAATTTATACATAAATTAATATCCGGCAACTTACCTTTTACGTGCAGAAAATTTGGATAGTCTAATGATTTACATGAATGTAGAAAAAGAAATGCACAAAAATAAATTCAGTTGATGCAACAGTTTGAAATTACTGATATTTTTTAGCTCTCTACTTGAAGTTAGATTAAGTTGAAACTTGACTATAATCAAAGTGCAGGATGTATTATGATTCTACGATCGAATATGAACGAATGAATGCATCTGAATATGATTAAACAGTAAGATTTTAATTTCTTTTTCTGTTCATTACTATTTAAACTTGTTTTATCAAACATGCAATTAGAAGAAAAATGGTAAGCAGTAGTGGTCCATCCTCCAACGTTTTGTTATTGATTGTATAAATTTTTTTTTATAATATAAACAAGAGAAACGCCGATCATGTAAATCACACAATTTTTTTTAGTTATGTTAGTCAAAGCGTATATCAAGACATGAAAAGTGTACATTAGAACGCGTAGTAGACCACAGACCACAAGAAGTCCGAATCAAATCAACATTTTTGCAAAACTTCAAAATGTAATGGTTTGACCTTAACAACCAAACCCACCCCTCAACACTATTTAATTGAACCAGATTGAGTCCCACCAAAACTCCTTATTCTGATAATCAATTACGAGTTGGCATAGTTATCTTCTTCTCCATCACCAAACCCTGCTTTTCTAATCCCCTCTTTGACAATTTCTTTTCCACAATTTTTGTGGGTGGAATAATTTATACTTGTTTTTTGAAGGGTGAGTGAATGGTTGCAGGTTTTACCAGCAGCCTTGAAAGTAAGTATTGAAAATCAAAAGATACTATTGGATAAACTGCCATATGTTAGACAGAGAAAGGGGAAAAATAGTAGTATTGGCGAAGTGAAATAGAAGGGGGCCTACGGCAATCCGAAGAACTCGTTTATATGCCGCTTATCTCTCGCATCCTTATCCTCTCAATCTTTTGATTTTCTCCACGCAATACCAGTTTTGTTTCCCTCCCTTAACTGAAATAATAATTTATTGTGATCCATTTTTATTTAATTCCTCCTTTTCTTTTCTTCTAATCTATCCTTACTACATATTTTGAGTCTTGGGGGTTTATTTTATCTTTTTCTTTTGAACCCTCGAGTCACGTAGTGCCTAAAGGCTACATCTTTATTCGATTGAATCGAGGAGTTTTTTTCTTTTGGGATTTTTAAAATCCTGTTATGGCTTTGATTTCGGCTTTCCTTGAGATTTTTCAAAAATCCACAATTGGAGATATGATCATTGAGCTAATGGTGTTTATGGCTCCCATCTGGATAGCTGTTTTTGTTGGAGTTTTGATTGGGTGGGCCTGGAAACCCAAATGGGCTAATCTAAAGGTGGATGTTCTTGATTGTACAGCAAAGAAACGAGAATCTTCTTCAGGGTCAGGAACGGTCTTTTCGCAGTATACTTCAATACCAAGCATGAACTCATTGAAACTACAGGTGCCCAGCTGCATTACTTCGATTTTTGATTTTGGATTTGAGAAAGATACGTCATCTCCGCCTTCAATTCCAAGTCCTGATTGCAGGTGGGTTCGGAGAGTTTTCCACTTTCTTGAAATTCTTGGAACTTAATTTTTGTTAATTGTTAATTTTGTCTAGTTGAGCTGATAGATAGCTAAGCTAATTCTTTGACATGAGTACTTGAACCCCTATTGAGTCATTTACGAAGTTGATTATTCAATAACAAGTTGAATTCTGTGTGATCAGTTCATCGAAGTTAGAAAAGGAAAAATCGAGTCTTGTGAATGAGGACGACCTTAAATATTTACATCAATTAGTTGAGGAAAAAGATGGAGGACCTGCTTGGATTCAGATGATGGATAGGTCAACTCCCAATATGAGCTATCAAGCTTGGAGAAGAGACCCTGAGGTAAATTTGTCTTCTCAAGTTTTTCAATTTGACCATTCGGTATTTGTCTTTAGGCCATGATTTGTGTTTAAATTATAAATGCCGACTGTTGTAACTAAGGAATTGCAATTTTTTTTCATTTCCTAGAGTGGACCTCCACAATATCGTAGCAGAACTGTTTATGAGGATGCCACTCCTGAAATGGTGAGGGATTTCTTTTGGGATGATGAATTCCGAGCAAAGTGGGACGACATGCTTGTACATGCTGAAACTTTAGAAGAATGCCCCACCACAGGGACCATGATTGTACAGTGGGTACGGAAGGTACAAAGAGCTTTCTTTTTCGTATGCTTATGCTAATGGTTCTTTTGGTTTGTGTTTGGCGCATATTTATAAGATACTTTTCTTGTGGTGCAGTTTCCATTCTTTTGTAGTGACAGAGAATATATCATAGGTCGCCGGATTTGGGAATCTGGACGATCATATTATTGTGTGACAAAGGTAAGAGAATAGATTACTATTTGTCACATAAAAAATTTGATAATCCTATGAAAATTTTGCGAAGTGGTAAGAATTCCACTTTGTGGCAAGACTCGATTCTAATCCCAACAGCCACACATATTTGTGATGTATGTTGTTTTATGAAAAACCGGCAGTCTTATTTCAATTGTAGAATGCTATTCTTATTTTCAAGTGTAGAATGCTATCGGTTTGCTTTATCTGTCTATCTAACTCATCAATTGAGTAGTTTGGAGATGCCACTTGTTCCTCGGGATCTTTACCTACCTACAGAGTCATATGCGTGCAGTGATGCTTACTTTCTAGGTTTATGAATTCAGTCAGCTAGAATAAACTAACTTGCAAAATTAATTCCCCAAAATCATGCTGAGTGAAATTTTATAGTTGCAGTAAAGTGATGTTGGTTTTATCTTTTCTACTAAGTAACCTGATGCTGGTTATCTCTTTTCTATTAAATGAATGTTACAATGTCATGTAAATATCTCTCTGTGATAAGATTAGTAAATGTTTCTGAAGCGTTTGATTACACTTTCTTGCACTTTATGATAAAGTTCTGTGATTTTATCCGGGACTTGGATACCCTCTTACCATGTTGTAGTCTTTCTTCTATCCTCTGAAGTCCTATGGTCATCCAAAATTTTTTAGTTCATGCTACAAGAAGTTTTCTTTAAAATTATGAATCAGTTCACTGCTAAAGATTGGGATAGAATTATCTCAAACAGTTTGTTTATTTAAAATTCGTTTTGGAATTGTTTGGGGGCTTTATGTCAAAAAGTATTTAATGTTCTATGTTGCTTTGCACTCAAAAATTGAAGCTGATAGTCAAGGAATATAAGATGGTAGAGGACTTGGGCATGTTCTATTTTCGGTGCTAGATAATCTTTTATCTATGGGTCAGTCGGTATCTTCGACTGCTGGAATGGAAGTTGATGAGCATTGGGAAAAGATATACCTTTCATGTTACTCCTCCAAATTTGGAAATAAATCTTTTTTTAGTAAGTACTTTTTGCAGAAATGTTCTATCATGTGAAGTGTGAACCTAGTGAAATCAGTTACTTCAGTATGAGTTAGTTTTCAGCTGCATGGGAATATAAATGCTACTCTTAACTATTTATTAGCGGCAGCAAACGATTTATTGGCAAATAAGATGCATTTTGCCAGTTGCATTATAGTTTCTACATTGTTGTACATTCTTATGAAATTATATTTTTAATGATTTATACCTTCTGGGATATTCCTACTTAAGCAAAGTTGCTCCATGTTATAGGCCGTTCCGTGCTCTTCTCTACCGCGTCGCAACAAACCAAGACGTGTTGATGTGTATTTTTCGAGTTGGCGCATTCGTGCAGGTATCTAACTTTCCAGCTATAGTTTCCATTACAGTTAATGCTAGGATTGCTGGCCAAGCTGCCAGATTTGTTAAATTTATGTGTTACAAAGTTAACGGTGACTCCTTAGAGGAATAGTACAAGAATCTGAAGAAGGTTTGACTTAATATAATTCTACATGATGGAAAATGACTTGTTCATCTGCAATTCCATACATAACCTTTCTCATAAAAAACAAATGGTTGAGAAATTGAGACCATTTTCCCTGAATCATAATAAAAAATAAGAAGTGCTCGAAAAGATAGTCTTGCTGACTGATACCCGCATGGGCCACTAACATGCATTTGTTTTCTGGTGAATCAGTTGAATCGAAGAGAGATGGCCAATTGACTGCGTGTGAAGTTCTACTTTTCCATCATGAAGACATGGGTATACCTTGGGAAATTGCGAAACTTGGTATCAGGCAAGGTATGTGGGGGGCTGTGAAGAAGATTGATCCAGGGTTGCGTGCCTACCAGAAGAACAGAGCATCCGGAGCTCCACTTTCACATTGTGCTTCCATGGCTGAGATTAACACTAAAGTGAGTCCTGGCACCCTTGACTCCCTGGGGAGCACAAGCACTTCTTCAGAAGTCGAAGCTCTTGATTCAGCAAGCAAGCCATCAGGAAGAAATATACCAAAATTTCTAATTGTCGGTGGAGCCATTGCCCTTGCTTGTAGTCTTGATCGAGGGCTCTTGACCAAGGCTGTTATATTTGGAGTTGCCAGAAGGTTTGGTAATATTGGTAGAAGGTTGTAATATTGGGAATTAAGCATCGACCCAATGATGCCATCCTGGTTGGCTTGTCCTGCCAGGCGAGCAAGGAATGTGAGGCTTTAGTCCCTGCACTCCTCTGTAGAAGGAAAAATGTATTCTTTTATCTTTTATTTGAGCCTCAAGGCAGCCAGTTATAGATCAAGAAAAGATGAAAACGTTGGCACTCATTGGAAATTGGAAATTTCATGCTGATTTACTTTTCCCCTTGTCTTTCCTGGTATTTTTCAGTCATTTTGTATATGAATCAAAATTATCTGACCTGAGAGGTGGATTTATTACTAGTGTTCAAGTAAAATGCCGCCACGGATTATTTGAGAAAACAACCGGCCACCCAATTTGTTGCATGACAAGAAAATTTACATGCTGAAGATTTTTTCCAAACTTTATTAAATAATATAGCAGTGATTTTACTGTCACATTGACGAATGATCATCTAGACTTTAAATGAATGACATTATATTTAGATGCCGACGATTTCTCGTATCTAGTGCAGCTTCTGGGCGTTGAAATTTGAATGAACTGCGGCTGCTAAATAACGAGGAATTGTTCACTGTATATTATACACACACTGAATCTATCTTCTTGTGGATTGGAAAGATGCAAGGTTGCTTGAGCCTTCAAGTCGTTATTTGGCAGAGATCAAATTAAAATTTTAACAATTTTTTATAAAAATTGTTGAAATGTATGGTTGAAAAGTTGTGAATTCCATAAAATATATGGTTAAAATTAATTGTTTACTTTGATTTAAGATTAAAATCTAAATTTTTCTTTGATTAGTGGTGAAAAGCTGGATGTTGACGTTGAGCCTAAGCCACTGAAATCAACTAGTTTTACTAACGTGTTTCACGTTATACATTACAATAAAAATATCTTTATTTCAATTTTTGTTTATATTTTAAATCCTTTTTTAAACATATTTGGGATATTATGTAGGTTAAAATGGGTTAAGTGGTCATTAAAAGTAGGAATTTTCGGATATAATATATTTTAAGACTGTAATGCTAACACATTTAAAGCATATGTATGGTCTAAATTTAGTAAATATTTAGCAGTTGCAGTGACTCAGTGTAGCCAACCCTTGGTCCTAAGTCTTTAACCTTACCATTGAACAAGAGCATCTCTAATGATAATGTAAATTAATATTTTTAAAATTACTTTTGCAATCTTATCTACATTTTGGTGGATCTAAATTCAAATTTTATTTCTATGAAAATATTTAAATTCATTTTTTTGCCTCATGTGTATATATAAAAAAATGAAAATTTACATTTTTTTAATATATATTTTATCAAAAAATACAATTCACATTTCTCCATTGTAGAGATTTTCGGCCATTTTGAAAATCTAAGAACATCTCCAATTGTAGTATAAAATAGATCTAAATTGATCTCCAAACTAACCGGTAATCTCTCCAATGAAGAGTATACCTTTTTTAATATCCACAAGAGGCAAAAAGTAAATTTTGATATTTCTATTGAAGCAAAATTTAAATTTAAATCCATCGAAATGTAAATGAGAATGCAAAAGTAGTTTTGGAGATATCAATTTACACCTAATTTTACACCACGGTTGAAGATGCTCTAAATCACAATTTAAATCTATTTTACACCACGAAGATGCTCTAATATTCAGCAAATGGGATACAGAAAACACATCCTTTTAAAAAAAATTATCGATACAGAAAAATTCATATATAACTCAATATAAAATAAAATTTCACACTTTTACCAAGTAATGGTAAATATAATTACAAATACTAATCATAATGATAATTATCTTTAGAAATACTAACTTTTATAATTATATCTCACACCATATTGTGTAACTGATAGTTTTTGAATTCAGCAAATATCACGTTTTCAATTAATGAATTTTCCAAATATCACACACGTGGCAGACAACATAAGGCGAATCCTCATCTTCCAAATGTATCGATCAAGACATACCTCTTCGGTGGTAGTCTTTTGATAAATTTTCATATTTCGGAGAAGGTAATTTGGCTTTTGGGGTTGGTCTTAATTACGTAATTCACAACGTAATATCAATAATAGTTTTTTATGTAATGCAATTCGACACGTTTCCGAGAAGATATATTCTCTTTTTCCATATGTTTTGAGTAATAGATGATTTTTGTGTTTTGAAATATTACATAGATAGTTTTGATTGTGTGGATTTGTAATAAAGAAGCTAAATTGTCATTGATAATGGTGTTTTTTTTCGATAATTATGGTCGAGATAGGATTTGAAGATCTGCATAAGTGGTATTGTAAGGTTGTTTCTGTAACTGCAATGTGTCAATGCGTCAAAAAAAAAAAAGGTTTGGCATTTGGTTTTCTCACAACGTGATTTTGATTCTGATTCTGAATATGATGATTTTATAATGTTAATTGACAAAATATCTAACTATGTGTTGTCTCCTTGGATGTGTGTTATACAATTAAAAAAATTCGATTTCGCATGTGTTATGTACAGAATAATAATTTTTTAAAAAAGAATGTGATGTAATCAAATAAAATGGCTAGCCACGTTAGCGTTGAAATGTAGGAGAACATTGGTTTCGACATGTGGTCAAGATGTATGACGTGCAAATGTAATCGTTTTCAAATGGATGGTGTTCCATGTTATTATGGTTTAGCAGTAGTAGATGAGAAGGGTGAGCAGCCTTACGACTAATGCTCATGTTACAACACGAAGGACGCCTATGTGGACATCTACGTTGGTGACATCGTTCAACATTGGACGCATCTTAAGAATGGAGGTTGAACTCACATCCTCCCACCTAAATCAAAGAGATCAAAGGGTCGATCAAAGAATTCTAGGAGTCGTACAAAGCTCTAGTCCATCAATCCGATCATGTGTGGACGTTGTGGAGGGAAATGTCATAATAAAAGAACTTGTAAGCAATCTCTTTCGGTATGCCATGCGAGAAAACGGAAGCGTGAATTAGATTCAATTATGTTATTATGTAATCATTTTATGTATTTGATCCTTGTGACACTACGAAATATATGTAATCATTCTACATTATGATTTATATGTAATCTTTTTACATATTCCCTATATCTGCTTATATATTAATTCGAAATAAAATGCTGTTAAATTTCAATTCAAGCATCTATGTGTTTTTGCTGCTGAACATAATAACATTCAAAATGTAAACCAAATATGCCAAACATGTTTAACTCACACCCATAGCCTAACATCAACTAAAACATTCAGTCTACAAAATCTATTCAATGACTACACCTTTCAACCTCCTGTCGCGCCTGGCACTGCACGATGCTAGATCAAAATCCATGTTGAATGCTTCAATTAACTTCTCACTGCTGTGTTTAAATAGTTAATTTGGATCTAGCTGTGTTCGGACCAAAGTTCTTGCCCATTCCATTGATCTTCCTGTTAATAATGGATATTTATAAAATTGAAAGGAAGAAGAACAATAATTCATCTGTTAATGAATTTGAAAAGTGGGACGCATGGTTAAATCATGATGATAATGAAAACATTCGGGGAATAACAACTTGAATAGAATCAGCGTTCTGTTGGACCCATACCGACCCAATGAGGAAGGACGACATGTAGCAGCATGAGGATTTGTGGCTCCAATCGTGTGCTTAATCTGATGGGAGTCCATATTGGAACTGCTTTTGCCGGTTGTTATAGTCTTGAAACCCACTTCGTATTACACTGGATGGATTGAATTTGAGTGAATATGTTTGTTAGTGTTACATGTGAATACGATGTCTCTATTACTTACATATTCGGTATGTGTAAATTGTAAATCCATTAAATTGCATATACGATATCTGTTGCATATACGGTATCAATCTTCCATATATGGTGTTTGTCTTGCATATACAGTATATATCTCGTAAATACGGTATCGGTGGTATAAATATGGTATTTGTCAATATTTTACTCGTTAAGTTGATATTTATCCACTTAAATATGATATTCGTGTGCATAGGTCCGACGCTTATTTCGGTCCATGATTTGCACCATCTGCGCGCGCACGTGGAGAGAGCATCTATACTACACATAATCACGCCATTCTAAAGTGTAATCCTATATAAAGTGATTTTTGCTTTCCTCATTTTCCCATGTGGACAACCATTAATTGATTTCCTTCTAACACATAGATTTCTTTCAATTAGCACAATTTAAGCTCCAATTTAGTTTCAAAGTCAGCCATAAATCCATTTTTCCAACCATTAGCACACCTCCTGTTTAAGGTTTTATAACCTAGATACATCCCTAACCAACGCTGAAAAATGAGGGAATTTGATTTTTGGAATAATGTAGGGATTACGTAGTTATATATTTTATCTGTATAAGATCATTCTCCAATTGGGTTTTGAAATTTTTTTGGGATCATACACGTTGGGAAGGAAGGATTTTGGGTGGAGGTTTTGATTGGAATGTGAAGAGGCAAGATTTTAGGGATTATAATTGTGACTAAACTTCATAGGGCATGTTTGGGGAGTAAATTTTGTGACCAATATTATTGTCTATATATGAATTAGGTACCTTTTCATATTTTGATTTTACTATAAAAATATAGTATTTGCAGTGAAAAAAAATGTTAAAAAGTAATAATTAAAAATTAATTAAATAATAGATATATGATGTAATTTCCACTCATCGATAAACATATACAAAGCTAGTAGCCACACGTACGTTTAATTAATATAATTATATTAAAAAATTGTACTACAGAGAGACAGTAATCTCATCGGAGGTAATAAAAGAAAAGAATATTAATGAACCAAATTGAAGACATGTGTAAGTTACACACACTGAATTATCTAATTTCTAACTTGCCGAAGCAAAACCGGAGAACAGTTCAATAAGATACCAAGGTTTCAAAGAAGTTTAATCCGTCCAACTCCGGTGCAAACCGAGAAACCTTCGCCGGCTGTGTTTTCCTTAATTCTTCCGACTTATTACCATCTCTTTGTTCGCCGATATTTCGTCTTTCCTTACTTAGCTGATTCTTTTGCTTTTGCTTTTGCGAGGGATCTGGACAAGACACAGATGTCCTGACCAATTGGCCAAGGAATTCAGCAGACAAGGCATCGAATGAACTGAATATTGAATTCATGGTTTGATCGAGATATTGGTTTCTTGATGAATATTCGAGAAATGATGGAGGATATACAAGGAGGGTTAGTTTCATACTTATTTATATAGGAAGGTGGAAGAATCTTGAAAGAGTCTGAGACAGTGCACGATGGACTGCATTTGATTTGGCTTTTACTATAAAATAAGGAAAAGATCTGTCAAATAAACCGTATCTGCCCTTTCTCATGGCTTGTAGATATGATCAACTTGAGCCGACATTTGACCATTCAAATACAAATATCGAGTCAATTTTCTTTAATGGTAGGCTGCAACCTCCACCATCTAACTTAGCTTTCGGCGTCGGCGTCGGCGTCGGTGTCGATATTAAAATTATATTTTAATAAATCTGATAAGAGTTATACAAATATTTTGATTCAAAAGTTGTGAAATTCTTAAAATATATATTTAAAATTAATTATTCACTTTAATTGTGAAATTTTTAAAATATATATTTAAAATTAATTATTCACTTTAATTTAAATTAAAATCTAAAAATTAATCAGTACTGAACTTAATGTCCATGCCTTTTCTTCTTTATAGACAAAAATGCATTAAGAAAAGGAGTTCCAAGTTCATTGGATACTAATGGTATATAAATCAATCCATTATACGCTGGAGATTAAAATTAAATTTTTAGTAGATTTTGATAAAAGGTTTTGAAATGTGTGGTTGAAAATTTGTGGGACCCATGAAAGATGTGGTTGATATTGATTGGTTGACTTTGACTTAGATTAAAATCAAATTTTAATCCGGACCAAACATGTGCTAGAATCTATATTGTTTATTTGATTAAGAAATTACTGATTAACGAAATTAGTATTAATAAATTCGAATGTTGTCAACTCCGAACTCGATGATAGCCCGACCCAATTTAACTAGAGTACGTGGCATGATCTCATGTATCAAGTCCAACCGACATTCGACTATGAGAATCCTAATACATTTCAATTAAAGTAATACTATTTAACACATTAGTCCAATAGTACTAATATGACATTAAATGAGATATGATTAAATAAATAATTTAATTTTACTTTTCATTGAACTTATCATTTAACGTAACACAGACGATGATGTTAGATGACATTATTCTTTCAATTGAGAAGTCACATTCACATTACAACCCATTCATATGAAATATAACTTGAGGCTATTAAATCCTTGTTTGAATTTCATTATCTAAAAAATTCATTTTTTTCGTAAACTTATTTTTAATTATACTCTCTCTCAATAAAATAATTTTGTACGAAAATTCAAAACTTTCTCTAATTTTAATCATACATTTTAAAAAAAAAATCACTATTATAAAACTCATTTTCACATAAAATGGAATTCAAACGGTCTCTAACAGACCTAGTACTGTAGCTCCTATACAATCTAACAGTAGTATTTTTGAACTGCACCATAAAATGCTACAAGTAACATGATCTAGCTTTGGAATTCGCAATTAATTAGTTAGGTATCGGAAATGGGACAAGTGACGTATGGGCTGGCACATGAATTGTTTAGTCACGGGTATGGGGGATTGTCCAACAAAAACATTTGCTGTAACACACAAAGGTTTTGTCGTAACATAGAGCAGAGGGAGATGGATATGCTATTAAAAATCAACTTGAATTTGTCTCATCAACCGCAATCTTCAATTTATTGTTGCTAACAGCTTAATAATAAAAAAATTGGTAATTTTTTATGCTTCTTTTTTTTAGTAGGGAAAAGTGACGAGTACAATTTAGCATGCATTTCACATTCATTTTTGAGAAATTATAAATTTTGAAATTATGATTAATTGAAGAATGTGTGTTTGAAAAGTAATGAAAAGTTATAAATTTGTGTGTAATATTATTTTATTTGGAGAATATGTGTTTATAATTAAAAAAAAATTTTAAAAAATTAATGGGTGCCAAACACCATCTTAAGTGTAACGGTGACCACTCTGATTTCCACCAACCCCATGCCTATTCTCCCCCAAGGTGCCTCCCTTGCTTCAAGCATCATCAGGGTCCCCAACAATCGCACCACGAGGAAGCACATCCACAACGTCGGGCTTGTGCCCCTGACGTCCTTAAACGATTTTGACTTCCTAATGGTCTCTCTCTCTCTCCAAGGTTCCCTAACGAGGAAGGACTCGACTATTCTACTACGATAATCCAATAATTTCAATGGAGACTTTAGCATTATAATATCAGGTCATATTTCGTTGGTACGAAGCAAACTTGACTTGAAACTCGTCTCTCCTCTCTTCAAGAAAAATTGACTTCTTCATTTCTCAACTCGTTGTTTGTGATCTCATTGAAATGAATACAACAAGGTGAGGGGAGTTCTACTTCTACTGGGCTCATTGCTTTGGCATATTTGCCATGGAGAGCCCGTTGTTTGGATTTTCCATAGTAAATGAGGGAACTCGTCGACCCAGGAATCCTTAGAAATATAGAGCTTTCTTTTGAGGGTGTACTTGATGGTCTTATTAACAGTTTCGACCTGGCCGTCAACTTGAGGATGATGTACGGCTGAGAAGTATTATTTATTCCAAGCTTTTCACAGAGCTTTATGACCTTTTTGTTATTGGATTGTCATCCGTTGTTAGAGAATAATGAGTAGGGAATGTTGAAACAACAAACGATATTTCTTCCATATGAACTTAGAAGTATTGGTTATGAGATTTTGGTTAGTTGTTTAGCCTCTATCCATTTTGTGAAATAATCGTGACAATAATGACAAAGCTTGTGTTGCCTTTGACACAGGGGTTTGATGAGATCAATTCCCCACTGGCGAATGACTTGTTATCGATTTGAAATCTTAGGAGGGCTATATTTGGTTGGTGAAGAAGCACTATCATTTGTCACATTTGTGCACATAATGTACGACATTCTTTTCAATGTGGGCCAATAGTATTTCTACCGAAAGTTCTATTCATACTCGAGCTTTGTCATTAGGCTTGGATCTTCATGGATGTGACTTTTGGTAGCATCATTAGCTTCGTCTATGGGAAACGCAACAAAAAATCATAGTGAATACATGTTAACGACATCCATAGCAAGTTCATCTGTGTCGATTCCACTTTCTTAGGGGACCATCTGACCTCTCCAACAGTACCTTTAAGGTTTGCTTAGAAGTTTTGCGGTAGCCTATTTTAGCCTTTTTTAAAGTATTAAATTTGAACGTTTATTAATGAACCAATTTTAAGTAATTTTAGTAATGATTTTTAAAATGGTTTAACCTATGCTTAGGAGATTATTATCCATCGATTTTGAGAGTTTTTTAGAAGAATAAAATTACACATAAGTCCCTTAGGAATTTTCTGTTTATAATTTTTTTGTATGAAAATGTTTTTATTCATATGTCATATTGTACTTATAGATAAAGTTTTTTACGTATAAGTTAATATTTAATTTGAAATGTTAAAAATATACTTAAATTTCTAAGTTAGTATTTTTTTAGTTAGAAATAAACTTTACAATTATAAGTTAATTTTGCGCTTTTAAATAATTTATAAACGTAAGTAAATTTTTATTTATAAGTAACGTTTTTATATCTTATAAGTAATTTTTTGTCTTATTAGTAATATTTTTACTTTATAAAAAAATCTTTACACAAAAAGTAAATTTTTTTTATCTTAGAAGTAATATAAATAAATTTTTTATTTATAATTTAATTTTTTTTTGCTTATAAATAAATTTTTAGTTAGTATATTTTTATTTACAAGTTAGTTTTGAATAAAAGATGTTGGTTAGAAATAATTATTTTATAAGGGTAAAATTAGAAGAGGGAATTAGAAACGGTAAAAATCATCGATTTGGTAGGTTGAGAGAACATATTAAAATTACACTGTACCAATTTTTGACGATTTTTAAACCATTCAAAATCGGTGTTCTAAAAAATTAATAAGTATCGATTTTTTTCAATCTCTCATTAATAGTGTCATCTAAAAAAAAAAAAGAAAAAACCTCCCAAACAGGTCCTTAGATGTACTAGCACCTCAATTTGCAGTTGTTACTCCAGAGATATTCGATGAGCTATGCTACGTTGACTTGAAACTATTGAGTCTACATAATGCGCACCTTTTGTTGTGGTTACTTCTTAATCATCTAAATTATTAATAAGATATTTAACTCTATCAGAAGCCAAGTATATTTAAATATAATTATAAATCGTATGATATTTTTCGATATTCGTACTACTTTGGAGCACAAAATAATATTTTTCCAGAATTGAAACTTATGTTCTTTAGAAACAATATCATAATTTTATTGTATAATATGATATTTTTGAAGTTATACTCTCCGGTAGCTAGTAATATTCTGATAGAATATCAACATAATATAAATGTCTTTTCTTAATAGCAATAATATACAATATAAATTTATGTTTTTGTCGAAAGCATTGAGATCATTGAATATACGAATATTCCACGATTATGATATATAATAAAATAAAAACCCTTTTATAAAATAGACTCATTTGAATTTAACAGATCTAAAAAACTTTTTGAATATTATATAAATATTATGAATTATTATTCAAATTTGAAAATTTTAGATAACCTTAAATAATTCGCTGATCTCATATTCTTAATAGATGTAAATTTGAATTTTTTAATACTTTAAAATTCGACAATTTTTTAGTCAATTCAAAATTCGTTACTATTCACATTACTATTTCTTAATAATGAAACGTTGAATCTTGACCTTAATCGTTAGATGAATTTGAAAAACAATTACTCGTGAACTTGTTATCCAAATTTCATGACGATTAGGATACGAAATTGAGATGTCAATATTTGATTACAGCTTATTGTCCAGATTCTGTGAATTTTTTGAACAATTGATTTCGAATTTCCTCTCTCTTTTGGCTAAGCCGCCTAAGCGACTTCGTGCTGATAATGTATTACTCCCCCCATGAAGATATGATTGTTTCCATTTTCACACATATTAATAAAGTGTAATCAATATAGTTAGAAATATAAAATTTACTTATATTTTTCCTAAAATACTTTAAATTAAATAATAATTTAAATAAGACTAATTTATATTTATTGATAATAAATCACATTAAATATGAACATATTAGAAAATTAAGAAATCTACTACACTCTTAATAAGAAAAGTGACATATAATTTACGATAATTAAAAAAGGAAAGTAAACTATTTTTATACGACAAATGGAGTATAAGACTATAGAGAAGAGCAAGAGATAATATTCTAAATATTTTGATAAGATTAAATAGTTAATAATAATTATCTCGTAAAATTTACAACATATTTTAATTATAAAAATATCTAACCTCTTTTTGGTTGTGACTAAAATCAGAATTTTAGTAAATTATGATAAAAGTTGAAGAAATATTTAATTGAAAAATTATGAATTTTATAAAATATGTTGTTAAAATGAATGGTTGACTTTGACTTAACAAAACATATGCTTATAATATTTATAATTTTTTTGTCGATAATGCTAATCATGGTTGCTTTCAATCCTACTAGGCAGTTTGTCACGAAATTTTCCTAATACCCCGAAAATCGAGGCGTCATTTTCCATCTCCAAGAGCAAAATGGGTCTTTTGACACGCGTCACAATATTAGTGGAAGCAGTAACGTAGGATCTACGTGGCCATTATGTAATCTATCGCCGGAACTACAGCTAAAATTAAATCGGGTTAAATATGGGAAGCGTGTTGTGATATTTGGGCCCAGTACTCGCTCGATATAAAACCGGAAAGAAACCCGAACCATGATGAAGAAATTAAAATATTGTGGAGATAGAGAAGAGGGCAATAGAACGGAGGCACGTCGAGATCCGGCGAAGGCACGTCGTCGGTTTTCGTCCACTGCATTCACACAGATCTACGCTTCGCATCATTCAACGTCTTCTAGATGAAAGCTTCTTGCACTCTCGTCGCGTCGGTGGTCGCCGCTTCCACCGCTGCGCTTTCCTCGTGTGCCGCCGGTGGCCGGGATGTAGCATTCAATTCTTCCTCCCGTCAGGTAATTCTTTGTCTGTCTTGTGTTTGCATAAACAAAAATTTTCACGATTTACATGACAATTTCGTTTTTTAAGATTTATTTGCTAATTGAATTCATGATTTCTTTAATTTAATAACCCGATCTATTTGATTTTCTTGGAGACTTGTAACATTGTAAAATTTCTAACAATTCTATTTTCGTCGTCGGTAATTCTCTCAGAAATATCTTCGTTTTGTTAGGAAATTTAAATTTATTCATCCTTTTACATTTCGATCAGCTAGAAGCAATTATCAAGTTTATTTCTTTTTAAATCCTTTTTATTAAATTTGCGCTATCATTTTCTTCTTTGAAGGCAACACCAACAAATTCACTTATCGCATCGTCGGAGAGGAATAAATTTGCGCCGAGGTTCGATGGGTTGAGGTTTATAGAGACATTGGTCACGGCCCACCGGTGACCGTAACTATTAATGGTTTGGTTTGTAAGATTGGAAAGAGTAGCAATTTGCATTAATAGGCTATATTTTTATCTTGCGTTTGTTTGTGAGATGTCATTGATTTTAATTGGTTTCGTCTGCTGGGATACTAGAAAAATGAGCGAGGTCTGGTGTAGTATGTAATATTTTTTTTTTCATTAAAAATTGTTAATTGGTAGTTTATTGGATGCCGGAACTTTTTCCTTAGCGATGGTTTCGAAAACTATGTTCAACTCATAGGAAGGATGTTTTCCAAGGTATTCCCCCCGTGAGGTTCAATGTTTCATGTAAAATTGCAGTGATTTTATGAAATCTTCCTCGCTTCATTTTGGTTTGTGTTTAAATTTTCAATTTTGAGTTCATTTTGTAATTTTGAGTGTGTTTAAAATTTGTAAAACGTGTTTGGTTTGTCGTTGAGAAATAGAAAATCAGAAAACACGTTTGAATTGAAATTTTAGGGTGTGTTTGACCCACATTATTTTGGAAGAATGTATTCTGAATTAGTAGATTGATGAGGATGTGTGGTTGAAAAAGAAGGAAAAATTATTGATGTAATGAAAAATATTATTTCATTGAAGAATGCGTGGTTAAAAATAAATAGAAAAATGAGAATGAGAATTTTAATGTGTACCAAACATGGTCTTAAATTTTTAATTTTTTTTATGAATTTCATAAAATTTGATTATTTGTAAAAATAGAATAATTTTTGTTAACATTACCGAGATATATATATATATATATACACCAACGTGTATATATATATTCTCATTCGTATTTGCTCCCAGTTAAAGATGCATCTCTATATTCTACTACTAGGAAAGTGAGTTCCCGCACGTTGGTGGATGGAAACATTGTACGTGCTATTAATTATTCTATGAATTGTTGGAATTTCATGCATTCCATGGCCAAAATATAGTAGGATACACCATAATTTTGATTCAAAAAAGGGTTTTCAAGAATAAATATTTTCTTCCGTTTCAAATGACACCATGTGAATAATCAAAATATTGAACAATTTTTTCGTGTGATGCGGTTGTTGTTACACAATCTTGAACAATACAATGCTTTTCAAGCTAGTGCATGCTTAGATGCCATTCTTCCCATATTTTAATAAAAATTCGAACATTGTAACAATATTTTGCAACCAGTCCAACCACAATATCTGACAATCTCACGGCAGCATGTCACAGCAAATGTCTTCCTCTAGACGTATATCTCCAAAATGCCGTTCTTTAAAAGATTGAATGCTACAACTAAGGGGCAAAATAACGGTTTATTCGAAATTCTTAATTAATTTGTGAGAAAGCGGTCAATGAAAGCCGCAATCTCTGACCCCTTCAGTGCATAACGTTTGCATTTTTCATAATAAATGGGTAAAAAATGCCTCCCAGACAAGGGACTAGTTTAAACTTGGGATTATTAATGTGCCTCGGAATATTTTAATTTGATTATATAACATTTACATGAATTGATAACGATTTTGTAGTGCTTCAAGTGCTTGGGAGGGCTTTTTGGGTGCGTACAAGCATTATTAGAAAGTCAAAATCAAAAAGTTATTCTGTATAAAAAAATTAAAATTGCAATTGTTTGCTGTTATAGAAGTGTTTTAAGTGCTTGGGAGGGGTTTCGGTAAAATTTGTGCAATTGATTGTTTAAAGTGTAGTTAAAATCTCAATTTACCAAATATTTTAATTAGATCCATGTGCGAAATTAATCAATTAAAAGCAACAAGTCACTTATTAATTGTTTCTAGACGATTAAGCAAATTAATCCAATTTCACCCTATGTTTAAATACCTCAATAAATCAGTAGTAGATAAATAAGAACATCAAATAATAAAAAAACTCCGGGCCCACACCAATAAAATTTACTATAGATAAATTGACTTATAGTACAGTCTAGATTTGACTAACCCTTAGTAGTCTCTTACCCACTCCTATAATTACCATGGAACTCATGGATGGTGTGCTCCTGCACGAGCTCTCGACCTTCTAAAATAGTTTATCTCATGTGGATCACCAATAATTCATCGTTCTTGTCCTATCGGTACTTCAATTTCTTTCCTTAATATTCAACAACTCTAACAGATACTTTGGATGTAGGTGATTTGGTGTTTCAACGTTCGATCTTCCTATGTTTTGATCATGTGTTGAGTGTAAAATGTTATAGCTCGATCAACAAACTATGTGTTGGATGAATTTATGAATCAATAAAGTGGTTGATTCTAGAAAACTTTAAATGTGTTGTTTGTGTAATATTGTTCAAAATTTATAAAATGGATAGTTTTAGCATTATGTAATCCACAATAACCTTATTCTAGTTAAATAATGCTAGTTGTTACTGAAATGATAATTGAGTTTTAAGCTCTTAAAGAAGTTCAGTACTAAGTAAAAGTATTTCTAAAAGTAACAAAGATACTAAGGGTGTGTTTGACCCACCTTATTTTG
>CAIGRP010042865.1:0-21413 GCA_903798385.1 Fraxinus cuspidata
TTTTTTTATTCTCATTGAAGAGTGCAAAAATATATGTCTCGAATTTCATTCTAGGCAACAACAGTGTCCCCTGTCCAGAGTTGTATTTTTGCATCAAGCCTCTATTGTAGGAAGCTACATTTGGGACTGTAAAAGGAGATTTTGTTTCCCTCAAAAATTGATTTTAATGTGGGTAGAATGGCTTCATGTTGGCATTCACCCATCTTCAATCATACCGAACTTTCGTAAGGTTCGGTGTTTCATCATTAGACACGATAATCAAGACGAAGTTTCCGGTGTTGGCAAAGGCTCGAAGGAAAAAATTAATTCTCAAATAATTTTTTTTCACGCTATTACATAGTCAAATACACAATGGCACGTGCATTGCACGTGAGTCTCATTAGTGTTACCTTACAAGTCTGACATAAGACTTGTTAACTTGACATGTTGGCTGAATAGAGCGCAGTAGCAATGAGTTATCACATTAATCACTTAATGAGGATTGCATAAAAGAGCTTCTACTGAGCCCCTTACAACCTTTCCGTTCATCTTTTTATAACATTAAGCACTTATTTGATACAAATTCCTTAAAATTTATTTAATGTTCACTAAAATAATTTTACACATGATCTACAACATTTTTTTTCTTTTTTACTTTTTAATCACATATTTTAAATTACTTTACACAAAATTCATTTTAGAAAATTCTACATCAAATGGGCCTAAATGCAAGAAATATACATAATATTAAAAACCCACGATTTCAGAAAAACGATAAAATTAAATTAAAAAATGTTAAAATTGAATTATAAAAGACAATCCTACTTCTCGACCACTCGTGTGTTGGTTGATAACATAAATAATTATTGAACTTGTAAAACATAAAAAATCTTTAAAACTCAAAATTACCAGAAAAAAGAGAAATTAAATGCAAAACAAATGTTAAAGAAAGAAAAATCTTATTGAACTTGTAAAACATAAAAAATCTTTAAAACTCAAAATTACCAGAAAAAAGAGAGATTAAATGCAAAACAAATGTTAAAGAAAGAAAAATCTTAAAAGAGGTCTCGTCCAATTATGATAATATTGAACCTTCAGCGCTAACTCGCATCATCATCAGGTTCGGAGGGCAGCGTCTAGAAAACCGAAGACCCAGAATAAAAATGCTAGATCCACAAGAGAGAGGAATGATGATCCGCGAGCAGCAATTGATATGAAATTCAGATTGAAAACTACAATTAAAACATCATGAAATTATAAAATTCAGGTTTTTGACTCCACATGTTTCATTAAATGCCGCTTCAAGCGAATTACAGAGCCTTCTTGTGCTTTTCTCCGGTTACCAAACGCACTGCCCTCCTAATATATTAGAAATGCTAATGTCATTTATATAAGTAGTTTTCTTTCACTTTTCCTTTTGGGGGGTAAAGGTCTTCAAAGTTTGATATATTGACAAATAGTCGCCCATATATATTAGGGGCAAAATGGTATTAAAAAAAATCATTCAGGTGCACAGGAACACTTTCATTCTTTCCAATTTCACTAGGATTAGCACTAGTAGCCATTTTCAGTATATTTTTAGATAATTTCTGTCCATTATACAGTAAAAATGCAGGTACATTTATTGACCAAATCAGGGCGCAAATACCTATCTACCCTTTTCACGTTTATGTCAACATATTTGAGGGGGCTTTTCAAGAAATTTGCATGTTGTTGAATCAAAAAAGGATGGCTGCATATGAGCCCACTTAATGTTCCAGCGATAAGAAATCTTCTAAAAATGGAAAGAAAATAGGTATCAAACAAGCACTTAAAAGGATAAATTGCAATCTAGAGTTTTCTTTTGCGAAATTCTCCATTATTAACCGAACACTCATTCAAATCCTTAATTTGTTATCTCTTCCACTAATTCTTCCTTTCTTTTGTATTGATTTATGTTTTATCGATCTAGAAATGGTTGCTACCTATAGGGGTTGTAAATCAAACAACAAAATTTTTATTGCTAGATGTACGACATTATATTTGTTGGTATTGATAAAACAAAAGAAATCTAAGATTTATATCTCATTCCTTTATTTTATATATTTGTTCTTCGTTACCAATTTCACCACGAAGTTTTTCCTTATTTTTTAACCACACATTCTCTATCAATCTACTATTTCAAAATGCATTCTTAACATCTTAATGGGGCTCAAACATGCTATAAATATTTTGCAAAAACAAGAAACATGCATGCATGTGCACTTAGAGTGGCCAATTTAAGCAAAGTGAAGAAAAGAAAAAATTATGAAAGGAAAGAAGATGAACATGAGAGAAGTAAAAATAGAATAAAATATCAATAATGTTAAATGTACATTATTTTTCTTACATCAAATTTGACATCCATTTTTTTCAAATAAATGTGGATAAGAAAAGTGTTTTTAAAAATAAAAAAAATTGTCCAATGATATTTTACAACGTGATACAATGATATAAAAGATGATGTATATATAACATGATTGATAAAAATATACACGAATAATGATATATGTACATTCTCCCTTACATCATTATTGACATTCCACCCATGTGTATGAAATCCGTACAGTGATGTGATGGATGGGTTTAAAATCGAGAACGTAGATATTGTCACGTGGAATAGTGTAAAGAAATGTGTAAGAAAAAATGTACATGTAGCATGACTGAATATATACAAGCATAGGCATAGAATTCACATAATTAAAGACATATTTGTCACATCAGAGATCTAATATCCCATCCCTCACTTACTTTTGACACCTTAATAGTACATCAAACTTTGGTTAGCAACTAAAAAGATGTCAATAAAATACCCTACAAGTAACATCATCTTCCCATTTCTTACCAAGGAGATAGTTGAAACATCACATCTCAACTCTTATCTCCTTTCTAAAGTTTAAAGTTTCCAAAAAGTACATAAATATATCCACACTATTTTTAATCACCAGACTACATTTTAATTGCAAAAAGGTTCATAATCTTTACATCTTATTAAATTTACGTCTCAAAACCTTTTTTCTTCATATTCTTATTCTCAAATTAAAATAAATTGTTCTCAATTATGATTTCTTTCCAAAATTTTCTACAAGTTAATATATAGTAAAATAACTCATTTTCTCACTGTGCTTTTAAATAAGCAAAACAAATAATAATATAAAAATGAGATTAATTATTTAACCCTCATTAAGGCATGTTAACAATATTTTTGGGCGAAAATCATTATTAAGGACAATTTTCTGATCAATGAAATGTTAAAAATAAGAATGTGATGAAAAAGGTTAAGAATATAAGCGTAATAATGAATAAAGGTTAATGACCTTTATTGTATTTAAAATGTTATGCATTTATTTAAAAAAAAAAAATGAAAAGAATATTGATGTGAATGTAATACCTTTCAAGAGTGTGATTTGATAAATGATTTGACTACCCTTTCCCTTTTTTTGGAGTTCAGCTCAAAAGGTCGAAGTTTTTCATGAGCAGTGCCTCTAGACTTCTGAAGTGAGTTTATCAAATGCTGATGAAAAAGAAATCCCATGATGCTCGGTAAAGTGGACATTACATCACCAGATACTATAAAGAAAATAAAGTTACAATATCGCTGTTCGTGCATTGCAATATCGCTGTTCTAATTGGAAAAAGTTTATGCTATAAATTATGCACAAGGCAGAGAGATTGAAATAAGTACCAAAATGACAAGGATGCGCAAAAGTCGCATCCACTATCAGTGATGGAACGTAAAACTTGATTTTAAGAAAAATTAAAGAAGCACATCAGTCATAAAATTTGAAATGAAGATAACAGTACCTTTAATCCATTGGTGCAGCTTGGTGATTAATCATTTTAATCAATCATTGTTATCACCTCTACCAGTGGGATGCTTCATCTTTCAAAAATTTCGTCACTGTCATAAAACTTGAGGTATTTTTAGTCATCATTAATTTAACTTACTTTTGACTGTCATTGGAACTTATCGTTATCTCAAAAAAGAACCCTATTGCACAACTTCTAATGCCAACAAGCCCAGCCATTCAATTTTAAACATCACAATATAGTCAGATAAAATGGCCCTATTTTTTTCCTTTATCTATCACAAAAAAAATATATGATAAAATGGCCCTATTTTCAAGTTATCACCATGAATGTCTCCATGTCAGTAAAAACATTTCCATATTCTGTCAACAGATTATTTTAATCTGAGTAAATAATTCTGCATTTCTCCTTTTCTCTTAATTACTATTAAGATCTGAGCCAAGAAAATCGAAGATGTCTCATCGTTTCACTGCATAAATAACCTAGGCTCCAGCAAGGTCCAGATCAACAGAAATCAAAGTCAGCACTGTACCTAGCATGCATTTTTCTCCTGCCACTATCTCTTGCTAAGATAGTTTCTGTAAAAGAGAGAGAAGTGTTTTAAGTTATACTGAAAAAGAATATTAATGATTTTCTCACCTTCATGATTGACAAATCATCCATAGGAGCATCAGGAGTTCCATTCAACATCACTCGCAATGCATTCCTCAAGGAAATCTGCACTGCTGCTTCAATTTCTTTAGAAGCCTCTAGGGCTGTTGAATTAGCAGCAGCAACAACAGTGGCAACTGTTACTAGTTTTGTGGATCCATTTCCACTTAAGGTATTCACAGCCTCTTTATGAGCCTTTCAAACCAGATGTGTTGCGCTGCATTTTGGGAGGGGAACCATACATTTAAAGAAAAAAAAATGATTTGATACAAAAATTTGAGTAAAATCCATTTTATTCATTCATTCTCTCCAATAGAGATTCATTTTCAACTTGAATATACAGTTCAATGCCTTCAACAAAGTTCATAATGGTTTGCTATCACAAACAAACAATGCTCTACAGTGATAACTAGCATTTACATAGACTTCAGAATGAACCAGTACACATTAGCTTATCACCTAATTATCGTACTTGAGAAGATTTCAACAAGGAATAATATAGCATCTGTATTACTGACCCAACTATCAGTTTGGTGAGACTTGAACGAATGGTTGGTTTATATCGATTTTATTAAAGCATCTGCGAGAGAGACTTTAAAAGTAAAATGTTCTTTGTTTTAAAGGTCAATTCTTAAAATTAGGCTCCAACAAACTCTAATTTAACATTTTAAAATACAGAGGAGATTTAGCACTTCAAATTTGGAGATCTAAACCCACTATTTTCTTGTATTTTACACTAATTGCATTTAATGAATTACAAGTTTCAATGCACCACTTGGTTATTTAAATGATATATGAATAATGGTTTTAAAAATATATATTAAATAAAAAAAATGTGGGAAAAACAATAAATGCTTATTGAAAACAGCAAAGTGAAGTGTTAAGATTAAACCCATGTTTGGTGGAAATCAAGCCCTTGTTTGGTACACATTAAAATTCTCATTCTCATTTTTCTACTTATTTTCAACCACACATTTTTCAATAAAATAATATTTTTCATCACATCAAGAACTTTTCCTTCTTTTTTAACCACACATTCTCCATTAATCTACTATTTCAGAATACATTTTTCCAAAATAATGTGGGTCAAACACACCCTAAAATCAAATTTTTAATAAATTTTGATAGAAGTTGATGAAATGTGCAGTTGAAAAATTGTGGGATCCATAAAATGTGGTTAGAATTAATTGTTGACTTTGACTTAGATTAAAATCTAGATTTTAATTCCTACCAAATAGTGGGTAAATAGTGTAAATGGAGTGGCTAAATAGTGAAATTGAAAAATTTATGATTGAAAAGAAAAAAGAGTTTGTTGGAGTCTAATAGATGCCTATACAAGGTGCTCTTTAAATGTAAAGGACTATGGGAGATGCTCTTATAGCCACTTAACAGAAATGAGCTTGGGTATTTTACGACATTGAAAAAGTGCCTAATCATGTTGCCGAGACAAGTAGTCTGGGTGAGGTTCTTAAGTGTAGGAAATGAATTCTCATGCAGCATAAAAGAGAACAAAAGGAAAGTAAAAAGGGGGAAAAACTAATTATTTGGAGAAAAGAAAATAGAAAATCTCATTCTACTATTGTCAAGTACATACTAACAAAGATTATATTTGAGTGAGCAAAGAAGTCAAGTAACAAAGCTGCTTCGATTTTTTCTTGCATGTGTTAAGCATATAAGAGAACTCTAAACAACATCACAACCGTAGCACCAGAGATAACATACAAAGCAACAGTAAGGTAATTTGCAAAAGCACATAAGAACAGGAAAGCATTGAGAACTCACTGTAAAGTTGATACCCAAGCTCTGGCAGCACCAGGAGTTTCTGCACAAAGGTAATAATCCTTTTTCTGTGGTGTTCCAATATCAAAGCAATAAGTTAATAATCAATCATACAACAGCTCTCAACTCCGACGACAGTAAAATAAAATAAAATCAACAAATTTTATTTGATTTAGTTCAAGATTTTCCAATCCCAGCTTTGCAGCAACCCATCCCCCACCCGCACACCCCATCATCATCCCCCTTTTTTATTCTTTTTATCTGACAAAATAAAAACGTGGAAGGTGAAGAAACAAAGGAACAAGGGAAAAGTAACTTTAACATTCAACATGGATACAGTAACAGCAGCCATCGTACTTCGGTAGTCCTCTGAATCAAGAAAAAGAAGAAAAAAAGACATTAACATAATTATCCCTAATCTTAAGATAAAAATCTAGCTCAATGTATGAAAATACTTAGCCTGAGTTTGGAAAGGTCATATTTATAATCGATTTATAAATCGGGATGGAAGGTGCAAACATGTAGGCCATTTGCACTGACATTAGTGTCAGCATTTGGCAAAAGTTTTCACAGTTGTGTCCCAATTTTCCTTCTATAAACGTTCGGTTGTTTGTATGACAATACAGCCCCTCACAGTTGTGTCCCAATTTTCCTTAACAAACTTTTGATTTTTTGCATACAACATTCGGAAATTACAAGGGCAAATGGGTAAACTTGCATAAGTGGATGACGGGCAAAAATGGAACATTAATAATGCATTCACCCGTACCCGACACAAGTGCAGGTGCATGTCAGATGGAAATAAAGGTACCTTCTAAATATGGTTTTGGCAGATAAATAATTTATAATTGAGATATAAATGCTGTCCAAACACAGGCTAAATAAATTTATTATAGAATGAAAACCAAAATAAGATAAGAATTTTCCAGGAAGTTTATAGGAGAAATTGTTATAGTACTATTTGCATCAAATACCACGGTTCCTTTCACCGTTGGCTCATTTCTCCTGACCCTATAGACCCAACAGAAAGAGAACCTTTAGTAAAAGGTTCACAAAGTTGTGACGAAAAGCACTAATGACAAAAGAAAGTGTAATTTGCAGCACCATACTTGTACTCCATTTTCCCAGTTGTCAGGTCTAAAATCACCCATCTCTCGTTCCATTTTCTCAGCTGTTCAAAAGAATCAAGTAAACAGACGCCAGTTGCAAGTAAAATCAAATACAGGAAGTCGGCCAGAACTTCGACGAAGATAAATAGTACAGGATTATTTTAAACATTTCAACAGATATGAAAGAAAGACAATCACATGATTATCCCTAATCTACAAAGGGAACAAATTATTTTCGAACTGATTTCTGAAACTTGCAAGACAAGTTTGCCCCGACACCCCAGGAAAAAACTGAAGGGTAAGAAAGATGAATATGCATATATTTATTTCTGATCTATCAACATCGTTGAAATTTAAGTTAGAATACCAAGAAATTTTAACATGTTTGAACCCTATGAAATCAATCTTTGTGGAATTGTACATTAGGATAAATTTCCAAAATCATCTCCCAATGATAATTTTCAGTAAAAACTAGGGCCTCATCCTATCAATTAATAGAACAAAAATTTCACTTCTAATTGACGTTTTCATGGTAGTAAGACACTTTATAAGTTGCCAGAGAACACAGCTAGGAGGTTAATGTTACGATACCACTATATTATTGTAATATGTAGAATCTCCAGGTAATTAAACGGTCCATTTATGAAGATAAGCACAGCGATAATGAATTGGCTAACTCCACATACAAATGGAGAAAAATGAGAAAATGAGACACGGCAGCTATTGCAGGAAATCAATGGTCAGAGCTTCATCAACCGAAGTTTTTAAAATCTTAATATAAAACCTAGATTATGAAAACCATAATAACACAAAATTATCAGGAAATCATACAATAAAAACAAACAAACAGGGGATATTTCTCTCTTTTTCCTTATGGCTTTTAATTAATAATGAAAAATTCAGCATTAATTAGAGGGGAGCAGTATGAATAACTACCAAAGTCCATCACATAAATTAAATAAAAATACAATTCAAGGCTGAGGATCATACTCTTAACAATTAACACTAGGAGTAAAATATTCAAATGCAAAGTCTGTTAGCCTAACCGTTTTATAAGTTTCTAATTTTCACAAAAATATGTAAAATCGGAATTACAATATCAAATACTAAAAAAATTAGACAATATTCATTTTTATTTTCACCATTTCCGATCATTTGAGAAGAGGGCCTTTCAACAAATTTCAACCGGAGCTAGACGCCAGCTGTCTTTTAATCTTCTCCAAGCTGTTCTTCGTATCCGCATCTCCCTACAAAATTCAAAACCCAGACCATAAAACAAATGGAATTCCCTAACAATTAATAAATTGAACATAAATTGAACATAAACAGTAGACTACAAGAGGCGCTCCGTTGGAAGTCATAATAATTGATAAGAAATTGTTGATGAGAAAATGATAATTTCAGTGGGATTAAAAAGGGTCTTGTGGTTATGGAATGGAAGAACTGATTATGATCTGTTGCTGGACCGTTAGGTTTCGTTGGGCTTGAGGGTAAGGGACTTCACGCACAAACAAAGAAACGTTCGCATACATATGTTTATTATTTCTCATAGGTTAAAGAAAGCAGATGTGAGGGTGAGGGTTTTGAATGAGGTAGCGTGCGGCGTTGACGAAGAGGAATATGGTTTACCAAGAGACATGTTTGTGTCGCCTATAAATTGGTAAATAAAGAAAAAGAAAAAAGAGTAATTAGCACATAACGTCCCAACCTTTCATTGTTATTGTGAAAAACGTTCCTACCTTTTGTTTTTGGCATTTTCACTCTTATTTCCACATTTCATTGCGCAAAAGGTCATTTTCACCTATTTTCTCAATTAAAAATTATGAAATGACCACTATAAAGGGTGAGGGTTTTGAATGAGGTAGTGTGCGGCGTTGACGAAGAGGAATATGGTTTACCAAGAGACATGTTTGTGTCGCCTATAAATTGGTAAATAAAGAAAAAGAAAAAAGAGTAATTAGCACATAACGTCCCAATCTTTCATTGTTATTGTGGAAAACGTTCCTACCTTTTGTTTTTGACATTTTCACTCTTATTTCCACATTTTATTGCGCAAAAGGTCATTTTCACATATTTTCTCAATTAAAAATTATGAAATGACCACTATACCCTTCTCTTTAAATAAAACAAAAAGAAAAAAAATTAATTGCAATTGCAGTCCCAATTTTTTAAAAAAAATCAAATAAGTCACAGATAAATTATTAAATGGGTACTTAGCACATAATGTCACTACATTTCCCTATTATTGCAAAAAACGTCCCTACCTTTTTTTTGTCATTTCACAATTAATTACATAATAAATTGTACAAACTATTATTTCTATCCATTTTCATCCAATTTCTCAATAAAAAGCTGTGAAATGACGAATATATTATCATATTTAAATAAATAAATATATTTTTTCAATTTCTAATTCTTTAATAATTTATTTGGGACTTGTTTGCACTTTTTAATTTTTTTTAAATTTATTTTTTAATTTTTTTAATTTTAAAATAAATTTAATCGGGACTCGTCTGCACTTTTTTTCTAAAAAAAATTATTTTTTAAAAAAATTATTGTGGATTTGTTTGCACTTTTAAAAAAATTGGAACTACGATTCAACTAATTCTTTAAATTTTATTTAAATAGAAGTGTATATTCGTCATTTCACAGCATTTTATTGAGAAATTGAATTAAAATAGATAGAAATAATGGTTTGTGCAATTAAATATGTAATTACTGGTGAAATGGCAAAAAAAAATAAAAGGTATGGACATTTTTTGCAATAATAGGGAAATGTAGGGACATTATGTGCTAATTGCCCATTTAATAATTTATCTGTAACTTATTTGGACTTTTTAAAAAAAATTGAGACTATGATTGCATTTAGATTTTTTCTTTTTATTTTATTTAAAGAGAAGTATATATTGGTCATTTCATGATTTTTAATTGAGAAAATATGTGAAAATGATCTTTTGTGCAATGAAATGTGAAAATAAGGGTTAAAATGCCAAAAAATGAAAGGTATGGACGTTTTCCACAATAACAATGAAAGGTGGAGACGTTATGTGCTAATTACCCAAAAAAAATTATAAGTACCTTTAGTTGTCTAATGTGTTTAGATTGAAAACGATCCTTTTTAAAAGTAAAAATGATGAAAAATAAGCACAGTGGTTAATATTTTTAGCTAAAATAAACATTAGTTTAGGTAGTACTATAGAAGTCAACCCTCTACTAGACTGATATTAAATACTTGTTATGTTATGTAATATAATTGGGCAAGGGATAAATATATTCACACTACACTTTTTATTATTTACACAATGTTTGATACCCACTCTTCTAAAATAATTTTTTCTCTCTCATTTTCATTCACATATTTCTCAATAAAATAATATTACACGCAAATCCAAAAATTTTCCTTATTTTTGAACCACATATTTTTTCAAAAGTAAAATGCATTTTTGGGATAATAATGTCGCTCAAACAGGGTGTTAGTATTTACACCATATTTTAATTTTACTTAATAACATCTACCTTTGTTTATTGTAATACTTATGTACCTAACTTTTTTCGTCAATTTTTTCTCTTCAAAAGATTAATATATTTCGAGCCCGTTTGAGACCCATTTTTTTGGTGTATAATGTATTTCGAAACAGTGAATTAAAAGAGAATGTGTGGTTAAATAATATGGATAAATTTTAGATTGCGTGTAATATTATTTTATTAAAAATATATCATTAAAAAGAAAAGAAAGAAAAATATATTTTAGAAGAAAAAAAAGGGGATCAAACAAAGGCTTCATCATTGATGGTCGTTTTTGCCAAAAAAAAATTATGCTTATCTGTTGGAATACGTATGTCCTCTCAATGAGCTTTTTGGAAAAAATCGTTATCAAATTCGAGATTTACTAATTAATGAAAGGTTAAGAATAAAAACATGTTGAAATCGCTTTTGTGGCGGGAAAAAAAGAGAGACATGACGGATGAAAGTAGAAAAAGAGGGAAATTGGTGCAACACGAGGACTTCCCGGTGGATCACCCATCCTAGTACTACTCTCACCCAAGAAAATGCATGCATATTTATTTATTATTTATTTTTATTTTTGTGTGTGTGACATTTTTTTTTTTGATTAGTGCATTCATGCTTTAAATTAAAAATCATAAAACAAATAAAATTGAAAAATAAAAATGCGGGAAATTATTTTTACAGCATAATATATAATGTACTTGAATTTATTTGTTGTGATCAAGCATGGGGTTGATCGATGAGATGTAACATAGTTTCCATTACTGGTTTAGGTTATTTATGGAGTACTTAGTATATATGTCTTCATGTACTATCTGCACTGCACACACTGTGATATTAGACTCTACTGCATGTGTGAAATTTGGGATGGCAATCACATGTTAGTAAGGTGAATTTGAACATGAATTGATCTTATTTATTTTATCTAAGCTCAAGTTTATCCCTAATAATAATAAAAAAGTGCTCAATATCTTATGTTCTTCTTCAGAGCCTATTTCACTCGAGCAATTAAGCTTGTGGGGTTTCTTATAATCTGGTGCCTATGGTCAACTGACTTAGGTTAACCGACCTAAAGCTCGCTACATGGGTCATTTTAGTCGTTTAATGAAGAAAAACCTGCACTCAAGATGAGGAAAATAATAATGAGTTTCGAATATTGAATGTTAAGAAATAAAAAACATTTGCTCAAATTAAAGGGGAAAAAAGAATTTTTCATACAAAATGAGATAGGTTTTAATGTGTTTTAAATTGTTTGATTTTCATAAGTAGAAGAATATACTTATTGACAGTGATGTTCGCATGTCCTTTCTCACAAATTAAGGTTTAGTGTCCTACTTACAAGAATTAGTGACACTTTACACATATGAGCTACTTTTACAATTTACTCCGTGCTGACTTGAGTTACGTATGTGGAAAGGGTTACTCTCCATTTATTATACTTATGTATGCTAACAACTGCATTTTATGAATTATTGTATGTTAATTATCGGTCCCTTATCATTTGTGACAAAAAAGGGGAGTAGTAGATATTTTGACTTCGAGTAGTATTATCTTTGACAAAGTAGTAACAATTTGATTTGACATTAACTTTTAATGTTAAAAATTTAAAATTTTGATTCGGAAGTATATAATATTTGTTTTGTTTCAACTATATTAAGTTTTGATATTTCGTAATATCAATGTTTCTTTTGGTATTGGTTTACATTAATATTGCATCTTGATTTAGCTGTTTCACATGCGTTTACACTGGATATTGACTTGTTTGTTTCAGGAAATAGGTTTACAAAAAAAAGTCGCAGTCAGTCGACACAATTGATTTGATAGTAGTAGGTTTTTTGAGGCTATTTTGTTTTACTACCTCGACTTTAGATTTGTAGTTTTGTCACAGAATGTCAAATGAGGAGCTTGTTAGGTTTTTGATGTAATTGACAAGTCTATGAATAAAAGAGACTATATTTAATATATTATAAAATTCAAGGAGTAAGTTGCAATTGTTAGAAATTGAGTGGTATTAGGTCTAGGGTTCGAGATTGGAAAAGAAAGAAAAATGGAGCCGCAATTTCGCTAGAGTGTCGCCATGACTTAGCTTGAGCGGTAGAAACAGAAACATTGTTGCCAGCTTGTCGCTTGGCTTTCGCTCGAGCGACACACCATTGCTCGCCTATCGCCCAACTTTCGCTCAAGCGACAGAGTTTCCCAAAAAACTTTAATTCACATTTTTAAGGCTTTTTGTCCAACACATTTAACCCCAAAACCTAAACTATAAATACCAAACGCCTCTGAATGGTTTTCATAAGGTCGAACATTGATAAAACATTGGTTACTTCATATTCTCTACATTCACAGCTTTCAACCTTCATTGATTATTTTGTTCTTAGTATTGTAAGCATCAAAATCACTTAATCCAAATACCAAACTGCTACTTCCTACACATCTATTAGAGTTCTAAAGATCAAGAAAAGGTGACTGGAGTTCTAGTTGTTAAAGAACGCGGAGTTCTTTGTTGATCCATATGAGGTAGACGAATTCATAAAGCCGGGAGTTGCTGCAGAAGCGCGCAATCCAAGAGAGCTTTGAAAATTGCAATTAGTGCAGAAGCACGCTATCCAGGAGGTCTGTGAGAATTGTAGTTAGGAGGTCAGAAAATACTAGTGTTAGTCGTGTTTGGCTAACTGTAAGTTCTTAATTCATTTATAGTAGATTTCTGACTGGCAAAGTGCCAAGAGTTTTTACCCAGTTGGGGTTTCTTCGTGATCATTCCTTGTGTTTGTTTATTACTTACATATAATTGCGGTATTTCAACATAAGACAAATTGGACTGTTTGATTAACCATCTAGAGATAATTAATGGTGATTTGTTGCTAATTAATTATTAAGTTTTAATTCCTCATAATGACCTAATAATCCCCCTCTAAGTGTAGTTGGATTGAACCTCGATATTTCAATCATATTTTTACTTCTTTCTTGTGTTCATATTCTTTGCTTTCATAATTTTTTCTTATCTTCACTTTGCTGAAATTGGCCACTACATGTGCACATGCTTGCATATTTCTTGTTTTCGCGAAATATTTATAGCCTGTTTGAGTCTCATTAAAATGTTAAAAATACATTTTGAAATAATAGATTGATAGAGAATATGTAATTAAAAAATAAGAAAAAATTTTGATTTTATGTATAATATTATTTTATTGAAAAATGTGTAATTAAAAAGAGAAGAGAAAAACGCATTTGGGAGAAAATGGGAATCAAACAAGGGCTAAGAGTTCTAGAATGCTAACAATAAAAGTAGATTATTGAAAAATATTAAATCGTGCTTGACAAAGTCGATTGTGAAAAAATCTTAGTTCATTGAATTTATTCATACATTTGTTTCATTCAAATAATTTTAGTGGCGCAATTGGTAACGAAGAACAAACATATAAAATAAAGGAATGAGATATAAATCGTAGATTTCTTTTGCTTCAATACCAACAAATATATTGTCATACATCTAGAAATAAAAAAAAATTGTTGTTTGATTTCGAACCCTTATAGGTAGCAACCATTTCTAGATCGATAAAACTTAAATCAACACAAAAGAAGGGAAGAATTAGTGGAAGAGACAACGAATTAAGGATTTTAATGAGTGTAAAGAAAACCCTAGATTGTCATTTCTCCTTTAAGTGCTTGTTTGATACCTATTTTGCTATTTTTAGAAGATTTCTTATCGTTGGAACATTATGTGGGATCATATGCAGCCATCCTTTTTTTGACTCAACAATTTGCAAATTCCTTGAAATGCCCCTCCCTCTCAAATACAATGACATAAAGGTGAAAATGTTACAAAGGTAATTTTGCCTTGGTTTGTTCAATAAATGCACCTGCATTTTTCTGTATAATGGACAAAAATTATTTAAAAATATGCTGAAAATGGCTACCGATCACGTGCTAAACCTAGTGAGATTTGAAAGAATGGATGAGGATGAACCTGAATGAATTTTTTATACCATTTTGCCCCTAATATATATATGGGAGTCTATTTGTCAACATGTCAAACTTGAAACCCGTTTTCCACAAAAGGAAAAGTGAAAGAAGAACTCTACTTGTATAAATGACTTTAGCATGTTGAATATATCAAGAGGGCATTTGCGAATCGGAGGAGAGTGGAAGAATGCTTTGTAATTCAATTGAAGCGGCATTTAATGAAACATGTGGAGTCGAAAACCCGAATTCGATAATTTCATGATGCTTAATTGCTGCTCGCAAAGCTCGCATATCATCGATCCTTCTTCCCTCTCTCTCTTGTTGATCTAGCATTTTTTTATCTTCTGGGTCTTCGATTTTCCAGATGCCATCCTCCAAACCTGACAATGATGCGAGTTAGTGCTGAAGGTTCAATATTATCATAATTGGATGTGACCTCTTTTATGATTTCTATTTCCTTAACATTTATTTTGCATTTATTTTCTCTCTTTTTTTTATTGGGTAATTTTGAGTTTTAAAGATTTTTATGTTTTACAAGTTCAATTATTATTTACGTAATCAACCAACACGAGTGGTCGAGAAGTGGGATTGTCTTTTATGATTCAATTTTAACATTTTTTAAATTTTATTTTTCTGTTTTTTCTGAAACACTGGGTTTTTATTATTAGGTAAATTTTCTTTCATTTAGGCACATTTGATGTAGAATTTTCTAAATTGAATTTGTGACAAGTGATTTAAAATATGTGATTAAAAAGAAAGAAAAAAATTGAATTGTGGATTATGTGTAAAATTATTTTAGTGAACATGAAATAAATTTTAAGGAATTTGTATCAAATAAGTGCTTAATGTTATAAAAAAGATGAACGGACCGTTCCATCTAGGAAATTAGAACTTGCCCTATCTTTTATTATTAAATGTTTTTGTTATGTCTCCTCCAATAAGGCTCCCACGTGGCAGCTACACGACAAGTGAACCTGGGTCCTTCATGTCATTCTGCCCAAGAGACAGTTTGGTTGAACTCTCGTGAAGAGGTCGAACCCCTATGGGAGCCAAATCCATTTGCTGAGTTGACCCTATTTGGAGAACAGAACTCTCATGAATGGGGCAAGGTTGCAAGGAGCTCAAGAGAAGATCTTTTATGCAATCCTTAGTAAGTGATTGATGTGATAATTCATTGTTACAGTCGCTCTATTTAGCCAACTATGTTAGACTTTAGGGCAACAAAATGGTATTAACATTAAATGCCTATGATTAAGTGATACCATCTAACAAGAGGCCTCTTCCTCTGGATGAGGCTACGTATAATTCATCGAACGGCCAATATCCATCCCCCCACACTATAAAAGTTCACAAAATGTGTCATTGCAGAGGGAATGCACGTTTAGATTCTGAAACTACAACTTTACTCTTTTTACCATTACATATTTTTCCAAAGTTGAATCCTTTTTTCCATAAGAGGCTTGCTTCTAAAGCACCTTCCACACTCAAATACATATTACTTCAACTGATTTGACCGTCGAAGTGTGTATGATCAACTCCACCACAATCGGAGGAGCCTTATGTGGCTAATGGTTTGTCATAGTGTGCAGGAGCAAATTTACGTATATGTAGAAGGCATTGGAATCTGTTGACCTCATTGTTCCACGTGGCAGTTATAGGACAAGCGAGCCCGAGCCCGTAATCCATGTCATTCTACCCAAGAGGCAATTTGGATGAACCTCCATGAGGAGGTTGAACGCTTATAAAAGCAGAACCTAATTGTTGTAATCGACCCTATATGGAAAACCAAAGCCTCATGAATGGGGCAAGGTTGCAAGGGGTTCAGTGGAAGATCTTTTATACAATACTCAATAAGTGATTGATGTGACAATTTACCGTTAATGTTGCCCTATATAGCCATTCAAATCAATTCTAAGTCTTGTGTCAGACTTTTGGGCAACAAATTGTATTAGCATTAAATGCCTATGATTGATTGATGTCATCTGACAAGAGGCATCTTCCTCTGGATGAGGCCACATATACTTTCATCTAATGGTTAGTGTCTGTCATCCCCTACTATAAAAGCTCACACAATGCGTCGTTCCATATGTAATACAAGTTTAGATTTTTCAAACTACAACTTTTCTCTCTTTACCATTATATATTTTCCCAAAGCCGACCTCTTTTACGTAAGAGGTTCGTGTCTAAAGTACGTCCTACACTCAATTACATAATTATATATTATTTCAACTAATGTGATCTGGAGCGCACACGACCAATTCTACCACCAAAGGAGGAAGCCCGTGTAGCTAAAGATTTGTCCTAGTGTGTACATGAGCAGACTTATATGTGCCGGGAGGCTTTGAGATCTATTGGCCACGTTGGAGGTACAAAAATCGAGGTCCACTGAACAATTTTTTTTTCCTTTTGCATTTAATTTCTTCGTTTTTCTGAAAATTTAGATTGAAATTGAAATTGCTTATTTCTCTGGAAAAAAAAAAGGCTTTGGGGCTTACTTGGTAAGTATGTCACCTAAATTCTAATGTATTTTCTATTTTCTGAATTTTCCAAGTTTAAAAATATTAATTTTGGCATTTACAAAAGAGTAATAGACACAAAATGTTTATAACCTTTGTCTCTATTGCGGAATACCCCATATCTTTCAAATTGGCGGAAAATCTACTAGATGACTGATTAAGTGGGGAATGCAACATTTTCATCAGTAGTGTGAACTAGCCGAGCCGAGTTGGCTTGCCGCGGCCTAACAAAAAATTTGGCTTGAGTCACCCGAGCTAAGCCAAAGCTCCCTCGAAAATTCGGGCTTAGCTCGAGATTCACCAAACCTAGTTGAGCTGGCTCAAGGTTTTTTTTTTTTCTAATTCGTGAAATTTTAATTTCTTTTTAGCAATGTAAATTTTGTGCAATTTATACTAATTGTAGACTAAATAAAAGTTACAATTCTCCTCATTTTAAAGATTTTATAATTTCAATAACAACTTGTTTTCTTTTGTTATATAAGTTTTTAGTGTCCGTATAAAAAAAAAAATTCTACAATAAGGAGTATACCTGAGTTAGAGATAGTTCTACAGAAACTGGGTAAAGTGAATGTAGTATACTATGTAAAGAGGCATCTCAACTACAACCACGTATATAGCCATTCATTCACGAAATCTTTTTGTGAATACACAAAGGTAGAAAGAGTAGAACCAGAATCGCTAAACACAAGTTCGGTCTATTTTGGGTCGAGACCAGCTGATTTCACATTGCGAGTCTTTGCTACTATCTATTCAAATGAGATGTCCTTGAGCCGGGCTTCAGACTAAACTCCTTACCACAGTAATTGCAATATCTTTTCCAAATATCCACTCCATCTGGAACACCAAATATTTTTCTTATATATGTTGCCCATAATTCGAGGATTCTTTCTTTGGCCTTTTAGTTTCGAATACGTATTCCTTTTGGATATTCTCCAAGTCAATTGGAACATTTTCAGATAGGGTTGAACAAAACTCTCGAATCGAATCGAATTAGAATCAAATTAAACCGAACCATTAGTTCCGTTAAAGTTAAATACTTGAATGAATACCAGAATTAAGAATTGATATGTTTGTTTGGCTTGGTTCTCGTTTCTAGTCCAAGAACCAATTAACCGAATAAGAATTTAATCTGTCTATTTTTTTTTATTATATAAGCCATATTATTTTAATTTTTTGTTGAATAAATTTGCTAACTAATTAATTGAACCCAAAAATATCATTTTTCTGTTTCATTTGTCAATTAATTAATTGAGCTCAACACATCAATTTCCCGTTCTAGTCCAAGTCCAACTTTGTATTCAAATTTCAAAGAATCAAAATTGAGTTACCTAAGTTTATTCAATCATTCTATAGGTTCTCAAATAATCGAAGCTAAGTGTCTACACTTCTCATCATCTTATCCTTTTCTTTGCCATATTCATTTAATTTCCTCTACTTTGATCAAGATAAGCTTCATCTCATTCATTTTTAATAATTTCTCAAGCTCAATGTATAAACATTATAATTTATAACTAGTTTTCAAAATATTTATTGTGACGAACTTAAAGTAGACATTGTTCTCAATGTCTTAAATCATAAGTAAGCATATAAAAGGGATGGAGAAGAAAAGGAAAATGATACTCCATAGATTGAATGTCGATATTTTTGAAGTAGCTTGTTGAAACGATGCATTCCATTCATCAAATTGCTAAGTTCCTTCCACTTGATACCCAAGTACAAGTTAAGCGTGAAAGAAAATAATTAAAAGAGTAGAAATATGGTGAAAAATGTGGCATGTATGATAACCAATTTTTTTATGTCCCTGGAACTTTGAAGTGTATGCCACATGTTTTTATACTATTTTTGAGTCAAACAAATTATTCTTTTATCTAGGTTAAGCGAACATGTCATGACCCTTTTATTGAAACGAAACATGCAACCTAAAAACTACATGCAATGCAATGCAAACTACATGCAATATCTAGATATTGGATTGCCTCTCAATAGCGCTTAATTTATCGTCTTTAGCTAGACTTTGCAGATTAATTCAATCACAGTGGTTCAAGTAAGAGTTTTCCACCCATGCATTCCTTACAATTCACAACCTTGCATCCTCTTTTACCCTCCAAATCACGAACTCTCCATTCTCATCTTGACTAAGAATTCCAACAAATTTAGGTTTTCACTTATGGGGGTTATGTTGAACATCTTCATCAATACATTTTCATTCCTCGAGGTTCTTAGTTGCTTCGATGGATTGTATAATTTAAAAAATTCTTGTTCATCATTCACCCTCAAAGTTAAATCCTCTTTCTCTATGTCAATCAAGGTTCGACTGGTTGATAGGAAGGGTCGACCCAAAATTATTGGGATAATCGATCTTCTTCTATGTCAAGAACAAGAAAGTCCATCGGGAATATTATCTTTCCAACTTTGATGAGTAAATTATCGACATTGCCTCTTAGATATTCGATGCTTCTATCAGCTAGCTGTAGTAAACCATTTGTTACTTTAAATTCTCTAAGTCCTAACTTCCTATAGACAAATAAAGGCATTAAGTTAACACTTGCACCTATATCACATAAAGTATGAAAAGAAAAATCTCTGCCTAGTAAAATAGGCAAAGTGAAACTCCTAGGATCCTTAAGTTTGGGAGGCAATTTCTTTTGTAAACTTGCATTACTCTCCTCTATCAATGCAACTTTTTCAAATTCTGGAAGCTTTTTTTTTATATCATAACTTTCAAGAATTTTGCATAACTCGGGACCTGTTTGATTGCATAGATGAATAGTATGGTGATATGGATCCATCGAAATAGAATGTGGACAAAGCATGTCTAAGTGTTTCGAAGGCACTACCTGTACCTGTAGAGAGTGAATGGATTGATATTAGAGAACAAAGGCAATGATAGCCAATGTAAAAGAGGTTTTTGTTGAATGAAGCCGTGTAAGTGACACTTTTGTTGTCACTCAACATTTGTTTTTTGGTTACAATTTAGTCACATGTCTAGTTTGAAGCTACTACAAGTTAAGTATTGTCATAGTATGTGTTTGTTGTAGTAGGTAGTATGGTAGTTGATAGAAAGTATTTTGTATCGTATCATATCATAGCTATATATTCAGCCTTGTAAAACCATATCATGGTGAATGAAAAATCTCTCTTTTCCTCCTCTTGTTTGTTCAATANTAGTATGGTAGTTGATAGAAAGTATTTTGTATCGTATCATATCATAGCTATATATTCAGCCTTGTAAAACCATATCATGGTGAATGAAAAATCTCTCTTTTCCTCCTCTTGTTTGTTCAATATCCAACAATGGTATCAGAACATAAATCGGATCTTATACGGGTTGAAAAAAAACAGGGAAAACTAAAGAAACTGGTAAGAAAACCATACTGGTAAGCTTCTGTCCAATATGGTAAGGAACCTGTAAATCCGGTAAGCATTGTGCAAAATTTGTAACTTCAAAATCCGGTAAGTGTTGCAAATCCGGTAAGTTGTGTAAAAATCGGTAAGCATTGTGCAAATTCTGTAACTTCAAAAAATTGGTAAATGTTGTAAATCCGGTAAAATGTGTAAAATCCAGTAAGCTTCTTGGAAAATCGGTAAGTTCAGCTTCTCTTTTTTCTTCTTTTACCCTCTTTGATAACCTAAAATACTAAGAGAAAACAAGTAAGGAACCTTCAATAAGCCGAACGCGTGAGTGAGAGTGATGGCTTCCAGTGGATTTTCAGCACCTCTTTCCTCAACCTTCAATGGAGAAAATTATGATTTCTGGTCAGTAAAGATGAAAGCATGTCTGAAGGCATATGACCTCTAGGAGATCACATAATCTGGAGCAGAACCACCACCACCACTTAGAGCAAATCCTACTGTAGCTCAGCTGAAGCAACATAGTGAGTAGGTTACAAAGAAATTCAATGCTCTGTCTTGCATCCAATCAGCCATCTCTGATGCAATTTTTACCAGGATTATCACATGTGAATCAACAAATGAAGCCTGGGATAGATTACATGATGAGTTTAGGGGGTATGCAAGGATAAGGCTAATGCAAGTGCTCAACTTGAGAACGGAGTTTGAGACCTTGAAAATGAAGGAAACT
>CAIGRP010042889.1:0-29125 GCA_903798385.1 Fraxinus cuspidata
TACGTAAAGTATTAACATTAACATATCTTAACCTATCATGTCATAAATTAGAAGACTTAATCAACTAAGTGTAAGATTTATTTTTATTAATATCAAAATTACAACATACAGGCATTACATTCATTTTGAATAGCCCATTAGCTAAGTACCCCTTGCCCACAAACATGTCATTTTTGGTGAGTACAAACTTGTTAGACTCAAATACTAACCTAAACCCATTTTTCCTTAACAAAGCTCTAGATACCAAGTTTTTGCGAATATCGGAAGCATGCAGCATATCGATTAATGTTATTTCTTTTCCCAATTTCATATTCGGCACTACTTTTCATTGACCAACAACTTTTGATGTTGTTAAATTACCCATGAATAGTTGTCGTCCATTGATAAGAATGAGAGATGAAAACATTCCCTTATCAGCACAAACGTGACGAGTAACGCTAGTATCTACAAACCATTATCTCGGATTGTTCACAATGTTTGTTTCAAATATAATAGTTGAGAGTATTAGTTCAGATACACCATTAGACAATTTGTCTTCCGCAGTTAAATGTACTTGGTCCTTTTTTTTTTTTTGCTTTTTCTGTCGGCATTCCTTTGCAATGTGACCAGACTTACCACAGTTATAGAAGTCTCCTTTGAATTTCTTAGTCTTGCTATTTTGCAGCTTTCTAGATTTCTTTTCAGAATTTCGCTTATCTTCCTCAATTCTTAATTTTATAATCAAATCTTCAAGTCTCATTTCCTTGCGTTTATGTTTCAGGTAGTTCTTGAAATCTTTCCACATTAGTGGTAATTTTTCAATAATAGAAGTGACCTGAAATGATTCACAGAGCTTCATACCTTTTGCATTTATATCGGGTAAGATGATTTTTAGCTCTTGGGCTTGATTCATTACTGTTTTAGAATCTACCATTTTGAAGTTTAGGAATTTGCTTACAACGAATTTCTTCAATCCGATATCTTCTGTTTTATATTTCTTTTCCAATGACCCCCACAGTAATTTAGCTGTCTTGACTGAACTGTATACGTTGTATAGTGTGTGTCAAGGCAATTGAGGATGTAGTTTATGCACAAGAAGTTACTATGACTCCATGCATCCAATGCTGCTCCTTTAAGAATCTGTTTTTTCCTCCTCAACATTTGGAACATCTTCACTCAAGAATTTTGCCAAATTCAGAGTTGTAAGATAAAACATCATTTTCTGTTGCAATATCTCAAAATCCACTCCTGTGATTTTTTTTTGTTTCTCCCCGTGAGCATTCTTAGGGGGTACGAAATATGTAGTATTACTTGTCATTATCGTCTGAAGATTGTTGGCAAATAATGATATTATCATGCAATATTTTGGCAGAATATCAACTTGCAAAAAAAAAAAAAGAAATGATAATGATCGAGGCAAGAGTTCGACTCTTTCTCCTTAAAATGATAATGTCCCGTATTCGTGCTGATGATATTTCGGCATTCGTCTCCAAGATACAATGATCTTGACTTGTAATAGTAGTACTTCAAATTACAAGACTTGGTAAACCTATTTATGTTTTTTATCTCTCTAAAATTGGAGGACTAAAATGCATGAAAATAACTTTCGAGAACAAAATACAAACTCATTTGGATAGACAGTTTAGCTTTCAACCGTCATTTCTAGAAGAAGCCATGTGTCGCATACAAAAAATTCGGGGAAAATAAATAATATAAATAAATATATTATTATTTTAAATAATAATAAAATAATAGAATTCAAATATGCGATTACGTGTGAGTTTTGACTCAATTTACTAGCATGTAAGTTATCTCCCATTCAAAGACTATTGGTACCCCTTGTGGCCTAAATCCAAGTCACAAATTTGAGCAATATAAAGTGATTTCTATTTTTCTAGTTTTCGTACGTGGGATTGTCATTTTTCAATTTTCACCAGTTTTTATTCCCAGTTTATTTCAACTTCAAGTGATTATCTTTTGACCTTAATTTATCATTCACTCTCAATTAGTTTTGAAAAAGTAAATACATTATATTAATCTGCTCATGGAATAGAATACACTTGACCAAAGAAATCTTTTATCCAACTAATTGGACTCACTAAAATAATTGGTCAAAACTTAGTCAAACTAACTAATTAAACCAATTTTTTCCAACAAATATTAGAAGAATTGTAAAGATTTGATTGTCCAAAAATGTTTCACCTTTCTTTAAACTTTTTAAAGCTCTAATGGCTATTATATTTTCAACCTAGTTTCTCAACATTTACTAAAATTTAAATTTTTTTTTCAAATTAATCATTGTACTTTCAAAGATTTTTTTTTTCTTTTTTGCAACAATCAACGAACTGTAATTTTATTTTTTTTCGAATATTCATAGTATTTGAAAGTTGTTTGACATTAATACTTATAACTTTATTTGTCATCCATCACTCCCGAAATTGTTTAGAAAGAGTGGTTATTCTATTTGCCGCATCATCAAAATCATTAATTTTCAATGGAGTAATGGATCATGAAAGATAACTTGTCTATTTGCCAAGAGTAAGGCTATTTAAATAGTGTTAATGATGGTAACAATTTAGATATCAATTAACCGATTGTACATCTTAAATGAAATATCTTTACATTATTGTATACATTTAAGTTAACTACTCTACAATTACAAGACTGCGTGCAATTAATTTACAAAATGGAATGAATAATAGCGGGACAACTCAAAACAAAATCCTTCAAAAGACTAAGCAAGAGTTTCAATTAATTAAAAACATAAAGAAAACCGGACAAAGTTGCGAAAGAATATTGGGTTTATTTTATTTTGCTGCAAAACTCCATAAGATTAATTTTATCAGAATAAAATAAACCCAAAAATTCTACTTCAACATGGATGTGACTAAATTAATTAATGAACCAAACTACACAAGGACTCCAATTTTAAAGAGAAAACTAGACAACCCAAATAATCTGGTCCCAATTTGCTAAGAATTGTCATACCAAATTCGAGGCAAAAAAACGTGCACTCTTTCATATGAATCTCACATGCAACAAACACACATTCACAAAGGAATACAAATAGAATACTAGAATTGATATTTACCAATGCTTCCCTAGTCACAATGAATGATTTAGTTCCACCATGGTGATTGTATGGAGTCTTGGTAGACCGAGTTTCCCAACTGCAGAACGTTTCTAAAAACTAATGACAATATCATAAAGGATTTAGGCAACTCAGCCATTCTACTTTAATTAACAATACGTTAACGTCGAAAAATGTGCCAACAAAATTCCAACTACTTCCCCTCCATGTAGGCATCACCTGCACACTGAACACTTCGTTAGAAAGAAAATGCCATCGGTCGAGAAAAAGGTCCGACGACGATTTATACTCTGATGTATACACATGCCACGTTGATGTATATGGGATCACATCCATCTGAGCATGTCACGTAATTTATAAGTGTAAACCAACAAAATCTTGATCACATCCTCTCCACGTAGACATCACCTGCACACTCGAACACCGCGTTAGGAGGTATGCTGCTGCTCATTAAAAAAGTTCGGCGACCATTTGCACTGTGACAGTTAAATCAATGGCTAGACGAAAGATAATATGAATGAAAGAGAGAGACATGGGATTTGGTTAGGGTTATAATAAACATACCTTATTGTGAATGAAACCCACTTACTTATAGGAAAATGTAAATGTGCCAGTGGTTAATGAGCTGAGCCTATGATGTAGCTGTTTAATTAAAATATGCTCAATCAATTGAATAGTTGATGTCACGTTGACTTATATGAGATCTCATCCATCTGAACATGCCACGTAATTTAGAAGGATAACAAATACCTTACATTAATATTAAAATAGTTTAATAATCTAACATACCAGAAACTTATCTCTTTTAAAGTGTGCACACATCCGCTCTCAATCCTCTTGCAGTTCAACAGTTGATAGCTTAAGTTGTAGTGGATCTTTTCCATCCAACTTTAATTGTTTATATTTTTTATTACATGCGTTTGTTCTTTGTATCCCTCCCGAAAAATTCTTTCAACTATTTAAACCATCGACGATCATTTAAACGAACAACAATTTTTTTATGAATATAGAAAAAAAAAAGATTTTAGTTATTATAGTATTAAATATAATCAAAATGTATTACAAAATTTACTTATACGAAGATGGTTGTAGGCTAGTTCCCTATCACGAGGAGTTGCTACACTCCAACCTGCACTGCGGCCAGTGAAACAACATTGATCAAATTAAAGATCTTTTCAAAAATACATTTGCAGTCACAGCTTACAAAAATGTCAATGATTTATCGTAATTGTTGGTTGTAGACAACTAATACCAGCTATTATATAGTGGTTGCTGGAGAGGTGTCATATTCAGCGATCATCCCTATTGGTCGCTTGAAAATGCCAAAACCAATTGAATAAACTTGGATTTATTGCACCAACTATTTTAGCGACCAAGCTACGATTGGTTGCAAAAAACTAATACCAGCGAACAATAGTGGTAGCTGGTGGGGCACTTGTGATCGTGTTCTATGATCAATTCGTGTGGAATGAAAAAAAAATGATTAATTTGGGGATTGAATATATGGAGTTAAAATTCTTCTATCATTCCTTTCATCAGTGCAATATAATTACAAAAGTTTCAAATGTTAATAAATCAAAATTTAAAAAATAATTGAATATTAACGAACGAACAAGGATGACTATGGAATTTTAGAAGAATTGTAAAGATTTGATTCTCCAAAATCGTTTCACCCTTCTTTAAACTTTTTAAATTTCAAATGGCCATTATATTTTCAACGTTTCTCAACATTTACTAAAATTTAATTTTTTTTTTTCAAATATTCATTGTATTTCAAAGTTGTTTGACATTCTTACTTTTAACTTTATTTGTCATCCATCACTCCCGAAATAATTTAGATAGAGTGTTGATTTGATTGGCCACATCATCAAAATCGTTAATTTTCAATAGAGTAATGGATTATGAAAGATAACTTGTTTATTTGCCAAGTAAGGCTATTTAAATAGAGTGTTAATGATGGTAACAATTTATATATCAATTAACTGATTGGATATCTTAACATAAAATCGTGAAGATTATCATTACTGAAAATATTTAGTAATTACACTAGCCATCTTGTCTTGAGTTCACAAGTGTGCATCTTGTCAATCCTTCTAATCCATTAAATTTTTAAATATATTTTGGATAAATCTATTTATACAATGTTATTTTTACAACATCATTCCATCTTGTCTTGAATTCACAAGTGTGCATCTTGTCAATCCTTCAAGTACATTAAAGTTTAAAATATATCTATTTGTACAATATTTTTTTACAACATCGTTGACAATGTTGTAGGAGACAAAAAAAATATTGATTGGAAAGATAAATTATTTTTTAAATTGTCCAATCAACAAGCCATGTGGCATATTATCAACAATGTTGTCAACAACATTGTACATCAAGCATGATTGATAGATTTTATTTCATACTTCTTTCATCTGAATCATGTTCCCCGCATTAAACACAACCTCCAACGTTATATTTGACACTGAATGCATGCTATCAAATAATATTTTTTATATGTTCACACCATTTGAGATTAATTAAATCTTCTCGAATTAATACACTAAGAATATGGTATGAAAAATATCTAACTTAGTCAAGAGGTTTTTATTTTGTCTAGTACTAATATTATAAGAAAAATGAGAATATGAGGAACTTTCTGAAGTATTCGTATTTAAGTAGGTCCATACATCATTGTCAATGAATAGCGGAACGGTAGAAGCAGTGGTGATGGATCATTCTTCCTACTGTATCAAGCAACATAATGAATATAGTTTGCACAAAGCACTTTATATTTATCATAATGAGTATTAAAGGTCAAACGTGAAGAAACTTTTCGATTTTAATACAGGGGTCCATAACTGCAACTGGAGGGAATATTGTGGACAAGTTCTCCTAATATTTTTGGAATTTCATCTCCCCGCTAATAATAATATCTTCAAAAGCTGAATAATTGCTATATTTATTAAATCCTTTTACAAACTTAAAAAAGAGTTAAAACAATAGAAGTAGTGAGATATATAGTAGATGCATTGATCGCATAAAAGAAAATCTTAAAAAATGTCATGATCTCAAGAGTAATTAACCAGTCATTAGAAATTAAATCATAATTAGAACCACGTGAATCCCTACCGTTATAAAACTATTAATAATTGTACCATAGTTAACACAAGATTATAGCATGAGATATGTAGACTTCCACTTATTACCTATATCAATCGTAAATATAGTATGGTGTAAGTCAGAATATGCACATACACTTCCAAATGCTTGTTCGCAAGATGAAGATATAGAAATAAAAGAAATATCATGTCTTATATATTTAATTAGTAGTGCGATATACTTAAAGTAATCTAGCACAATCAAATTAAAAATATGACAAGCACTAGTTTCTCCTACTAGAGTTCATTGGGCTGCTATTGTTAGTATTTCATGCTATCTTCATGGCACTAGCTTTCAGAGTCTTTTAATTCCATCTACATTTTCTTTAGAGTTAAGTACATACTCTAATGGTAATTGGGCTAGTAATAGCATTGATGATAAATCCACCATTGGTTTCCTTGTATTCTTGGGCGATTCACATATCTTTTGAAGAAGTAAAAAGTACACTTTCTTTCTCCTATCTAAGACTGAAGTTGAGTATCATGCTATGACGTTTACTACCACTAAAATTATTTGATTACGTTGGTTCTTATAGATATAGTGGTTACTCGTTTTGCTCGACGCTTATTTTGATAATAAGAGTGCTATTCAAATATATCGCAACTTCATGTTCTATGAGCGAACAAAGCATACTAAAATTGTTTTCACCATCATCTTTAGTATGACAATAATACTATACTTTTTTCCCTTTCTCGATGCAATTTGCTGATCTTTTTACGAAGTCAGCTAGTTTATAGTTCTATTTTTCGATTGACGAACTCTTGTTGCTTCTTGCTGCCCATATTGTGTATTTGATGGGGAATGTCATAGTAATTAGGTATAGCTTTTGTACTTATGTAGTACATTGCTAGAAGGATTGTAGTTTTAATAGCTTGGTTATAATAGTTTAGAATTTTTTTTTTTTGGCTTATTAAACTATTTAAATTTATCATTTTGTAAAATAAGCTTTTGATTCTACAAAATCCTATTTTCATTTGCTCTCTTTATATTTCCCTTTTCATTAGATCAATAATATTATTACCAATATCTACAAACATGTGAATCTGCAGCAATTGAAAATGAATGTGAATGTAATCTCCTTTCTAAGCTTATATGAGAATGTAAAAGATCACGCAAATCTTAACACGAAAGGCGTTTTTTGTCTTGTTGTGTTAGCTGGCCTAATTTGATTTTTTATCAGGTCATTATTGATTGATTATATTAATTAGATTTCTTGTGTTTTTTTCCTTAATTTAATAATGCAAATTGCCCACTTCTCTTTAATATTCACCTAATTATAGGAGCTATGTTTATTTGGTCAAATTTCTTCATCTTACTAAAAAGTCTTGCAGTGTGTTCATAAGAAATGATATTTATTATTTTATATTTTACACATTTTCACTTTCAATTGAATCATAGGAAAACGATGTTTTTATTATAGCATTTATTAGAAAAATAATAATCAAGGACATTGTTTTTAAAGATATCTTGCAATGGATTGTCGAATTGTTGCATAAATTGAGAATTATTAGAACATGGGTTCGAAGTCTTGATTGAATTATCAAATTTACATATTAAATCTACGTCTATGGCTATTAAGGGGTTTTTTATTTAAAAAAATGTGATCAATAGAGGTCTTGCACGTGTATCCTTTTTAAACTTTCTAAAACAGGTTGGATTAGCAGATTTTAATGTAATTAAACCTATGATTATTAATTAATCACTATCTAATAAGGTCATGGATGATGTGATTAGCCAAATACTTTTGTGTTAACAATGTCATTGAAATAATTACCATGTGCATTGGGCCCTAAATAGTGATGACTTACGCGTAAAAGAAAATGACTTAACGATTCACTTATTTCTACTCGTACTAAATAGCATTATGTTTCACTGAAAATTAAGATGGGTTATCATTTTTTTTTGTTGACGTAGGAACCCGCAGCCGCTACTCGTGAGTGCGCACTGGGTAAACCTCGCTCCATGTGCAATAGCCCGCAAACCACACAGGAGAGATAAACCGCACTAGGCAAGCCCTGTGCGACGGGCTCGACCGAAGAAGTGTTGGCAGGAGTACTAAATAGCATTATGTTTCACTGAAAATTAAGATGGGTTATCATTTTTTTTTGTTGACGTAGGAACCCGCAGCCGCTACTCGTGAGTGCGCACTGGGTAAACCTCGCTCCATATGCAATAGCCCGCAAACCACACAGGAGAGATAAACCGCACTAGGCAAGCCCTGTGCGACGGGCTCGACCGAAGAAGTGTTGGCAGGGGATTCGAACTCCTGACCTTTGATCTCCGCGCTTACCTACTCCACCAACTCGGCCACCCCCAAAGGGGTTAAGATGGGTTATCATTAAAATTACTATAAGTAGGTCCTCAACCTAATGGTGGCAAACAGGTCGAGCGGCCGTTGAAAGTCGGCTCGTGAGCGACTCGAGGCTTATCATTTGACGAGCCCGAGGGCGAGCGGCTCGTAAAAAAAAAAAGGATTTATTATTTTTTTTTTTGTTTAAAAAAGTTCATCTTATTAATAAATAAAAAAAACCTGAAAAATGGACGAGCTCGGGAGCCTAAGTTCGGCTCTGTCCAGGAGCTCGGCTTGTGACAAGCTCGAGCCGAGCTCGTACGCATTAGGGCTAAGCCGGCTCGACTCAACTCATTGTCATCTCTACCTCAACCTTTATTTGTAGCATGTGGGTCTTTAACCTTTTAAATTTCATTTTGAGTCCTACATGGACCTTTTTTATGAAGTTGTGTTAAAATGTTAGTTGTATTAAATTAAATAAAAATTACAGAACGAGAAAAAAAAAATTATGTAAGTGTAACGTCTTACTTTTCAAATTCCGTCATTAATTTTGATACGTCAAATTCTCTGGATCGGATATTGAATAACTGAATTAGGGTTTTTGTAATTCAAGTTATATAGGACATTTTTATAGAATTATACTGTTGTATCAAGAGAAAATTTTCAAATTTATTTTTTATTTATAAAACCATAGTTATTAAAATTGGACAGGCCTGTTTTGCCCGAGAACTGATGAACCGAATAATGAGATCCTCTTCGATTGGCAATAATTGGTCCAGTTATAAATGAACTGATCGCGAACCACTCAAACTGGCAGTTTTAAGACGAAAATGAAACCGGTTTTTATTAAATTGGCCCAGACTCCATACTAAAATTTATATATCAATTTTGCTTGAGAGATTCGAACCTACATTCCATTACATGAGACATTAGAACCGTTATCACTATGGCACATGCACAACCCTTATCATTACTGAGAGTGAAATATATAATATATTTTTGCTATAAAAATTATTAAAAAATTAAAAATAAGATCTAGCAATAACTCACCGGTCGAACAATTAATGGTTGAACCACTAATTCGGTGATCTAATGATTTTTTCGAATTGAGGATCATATTGAATCTGATAACTATGTATAAAACTATGCAAATAGTTGAAAAAATAAACGATTAACCAATAAAAAAATTAGCATTAATTAGATATATATAAATCTGCTGCAATTATAGATATTAATAGAACAGATTCAATGAATGTGAATGTAATCTCCCATTAAGTTTCTTGGAAATTATTTAAAAAAGAAACTAATGCAAATCTTACCAAGAAAAGGTATTATTTGTCTTGTTGTGTTAGCTGTCCTAATTTTATCATCTGTCAGGGCAGTATTGATAATTTTAATTAGATATCTATGTATTGTCCTAACTGTATGAGCAGACATTTCTTTTTCCCCACGATTTTTCTTCATTCAATTTTTCACTTGCAGTTGATCTTGATCCTAGTCAAATAGTCTTTGAAGGAATACGAGGACAATACATTAATTCTACCATTACTTGAAAATTTATAATTTCACTTCAGGCATTAAAATCGTGTCATTAAAAGTTAAATTGTTGAAAATATTTATAAACTTATTTAATTTTTCACGTATTTTCTTTTCAAAGGACTGGATATTCAACCCCTTCCGAGCCGCTCTCACTCACCAACTGATTAGACTCTCTAAATAAAGGCATTTAAGCAACCGTTAGTACTATAGTGAAATCCACAAATGTCTAATTATCAGCATATGTAATTGGCTCACTTTAACTATCGAGATTCGAAAAGAAGCAACTAAGAGACCCAAAATTGGTAGCGACAACCATGAGAGAAGTTGCCAGGATAAAATAGCCCAAAGAAGTATAGCCATAAATCGAAAAGCTATTTGTAAAGAACTCTTTCAAATTCAAGTAAATTTGGTGTTGTCATGAGTTTGTGCCATTGATTCCTCATCACTGATGCTTATTTTGCCTATGTCCTTTTCCTATTCCCTTGAGAACGTTTGGTTAAGCTTAATAGAAACGTGTTTGTTTTTTCCTTCTTTTTTCTCTAAAATTTTTATTTTCTCCGCAAGCAAGTCTTTGATCGTGCTTTTCTTTTGAGAAAATATGAGTTCTATTCTATTTGGCATAGTCAACAAAATGGAGTTCCTTGTTCGTAACTCCTGAACATATGATTTCCTCAAAGCATACATAGAGGTTGCGTATTAGTTCATAGATGGGGCCGTCAAAAACTTGAATCTATATCTTTTTAATGACGCGATAGCATGATGAATTACATAATTTAAAATTTAGAGTTGACAAAGAATTTCTTAAATTTTGTCTTTCAATACTTAGAACACTAATTTTGAAAGAAAAAGTTTGTGCTAGAGCCAAAAGCGCCGAACTTCTATTTAACAAATGCATTTCTTCTTTATGTCAAAATTTATTACAACACGGCGTTCTACAATCTTGACCCAATTATCAAAAAAGATATGTTAAAACTATTATTTTTATGGTAGTTTCTTTTAAATTATGTGATCAACAGACGTTTTTGCACATGGACCCTCTGTAAACTTTCTTAAACAGGTAGGATTAGCATATCTAAACGTACTTAAAAACTATATTTATTAATTAGTCTCTTTCTAATAAGGTCATGCATGATGTAATTAGCCACAAAGTTTTGTATTAACAATGCCATTAAAGTAAGATTGGATGCATTAAGCACTAATTAGTGGTTCCAATATCTATTATCTTTTAATAATAAAAGGATATGATGTGAATCATTTGATGATTCACTTATCTTTAGTCCTTAAATTTATTAAAGTACCATAAGATGAGAATATTTTTATGAACGATTTTATTAAAGTTATATTTTTGTTATATTTCAATTAAGTCTCTTTTAGTTTTGATTAATTGATTAAATGTGTATTCAAAAATATTGATTTTATTTTTAATATATTAAGCCCCTCTTTGATTTCCATTGTTTGAAAATTCTTTTTTTTTCTGTAGGATCATTTTCAACCACAAGTTCACACAATAAAATATTATGCATGTAAACCCAAAATTTTTCTTTACTTTTTAACTAGACATTCTCCTAAAAAATGCTATTCAAAACTCTTTAAAATGGAAATAATGGCCACCAAACGGGCCAAAAAGTCTAATATAGTAAAACCTCGATAAATGAATATTTGATAAATTAATAATTTCGCTTAAATAATAAAATTCATCGGTCCCGACTTGGGCCTGTGTACTAAATTTATAACCCCATTAAATGCATAAGATAATACGATTATATAAAACAATAATAATATGAATCTAACATTTTAATTTAAAGATATTTTCATAATTATTTTATGATTTTCGTTTCTAAGGTGCCACATAATGATTATATAAAAGACCAGTTACTTTATAGTTGTCAACTATGCAATTCTCGGTAATGTAAATGACAATTAATAGTGGAATGCGACACAAAGATGAAATTTAAAATTAAATTGAAGTTCAGTCGCCTAATAAAAATAAACTAAAGTTTAATAATTCTATTGAAAATTTAGTAACTGGAACGAAAGTTATCCTTTAAAAGTAGGTTTTTTTTTTAATTTTTTGGGCCGCAATGATTGTTAAAGACTTTTTCATCTAGTGATTAAGAGAATGAAAAAGAGAGGAAGAGACTCCCATTCATCTATAAACAACCTTAATCTATCACAATTAATATTTTCAAATAATTAACATAAGAAACATTTCTATAAGTAGCAGTTATTGTACTATGAAAATTATATACTTAAGCATTTGACGAAAGTTGTTCAAAACTTGCACGCAAGAGTGTGTGTTGGTCAAGAAATTTTGAAAAATTGAATCCTTAGTCCAGTCTGGACAACAATAATAAAATGTAAATGTCACTTTCGAAATAAGTAAAAGTAAGTTGAAAAAAAAAAAAAAAATCGACATTTCTTTTTCTTGTTGCCTTCTTATTTGTCCTTTGACATTAAGATATAGGAAGTCATTTCATAAATATATAATTCAAACTGTCTCATGTTATGGGACATAATTTAATTTTTAACCCAAAGTAAAATGTCATATGATGACTTTATTTTCACTATTTTAACTAGAGATTTTTATTTTAATAGGCCAATTTTCTTGTTTATTATGAGGGTAAAGTTTGGGATATAATACAAAGTCAGGAGGCAGCCGGGTAAATTTCATCGGTTGGATTATTAAACTTTGTTTTTTTCTCAATTGAGTCATTGAATTTTAATTTTATTTCGAATTAGGTCTCTAAACTTTAACTTAATTCCAAATTTCTCCACTATATGTCATTTGTTGTCTTCTAAATTGATGAAAATTGCTCGATTTGTAGCCATATGACAATGGATCTTCCCCTTAATCGTAGTGCCACATGCAAATTTTACGATTACTTAACTTTTAATTTTAAATAAACACACATTTTTAGCATTTTACAAACATTGTCATAAACCATCGTTGTACATTTGTTGGTAGGGTATCATGTAACAATTACGGAGAATATTCGTTATGTAATGACGGTCAACTAAGCAATTATGTTAGTCTAGGACCACATGTGAAACATGAAAGAGTGTTGAAATTTGAAACACAGTTGAAGTTCGATGATTCAATTAAAATAAATTAAAGCTTAGTGACTCAGTAAAATTGTGTACTACACGTGTAGAGTTACTGCCACGTGTAGAGTTACTTTAATTGATTCATACTACACTAATACGATGTATGACGTACTACTGAAGATAAGACTAAACATAGTTTCATCGTCATTTTAGTTTTTTAGTTTCATCGTCATTTTAGTTTTCTTTTTCTTCGATCATAATTATTTGGGTCCATCGTATTAATTGTCCGTTTGGTAGAGCTTTTGAAAAACTAAAATTGCTAGAGCAAAATTGAGTGTAAATTGATATCTCCAAAACTACTTTTACATCCTCATTTGTATCCAGTGGATCTAAATCTAAATTCTGCACCAATGAAAATTTATATATCCACTTTTGCCTCTTGTGGATGTAAAAAAATATATATATAAATTCATATATTTCTTTTATATTTTTTGTTGAAAAATTCAATTTGCATTTCTTGCATCTCTTTATTTAAGAAGTTTTTTTTTTTTTAATCACTTTGGAGATCTAAATAACAATTTAGATTTACTCTATACAACCATTGAAGATGCTCTAAGATTAAGATATTGTATTTGAACATGTTTGGATAATTTCTATAAGTATTCTGTCTGATTAAAATAGGTTTAAAGGAAGCTAACATAAATTGACTTTCTAAAAATTCCTCTACGAAAAGTATAGTAAAAGTAAAAACTCTACCAAATGAATCCTAATACCGAAATCTATTTATCCTCACCAAAAATAACCGAATGGCGTAGCCTACTTCTACTCTTTTACTGTCTCGCCTCTCACATTAGTATTTTATTCCAGATTCATCACACTTATTGACTATAATGCTCGAATATAATAAAATAAACCCCCCCATCCTCTCTCCTTTTCTCTCTTAAATCTCAACGCCCCCATATCTCCTCCACATTTCTCAATCAATTTGATTCAAAAGAAATTAAATACACAAAAGGGCCTCTGATCAGGTCGATAAAATGAAGATCCTGTGTGATGTATGTGATAAAGATGAAGCAATATTCTTCTGTATTGCAGATGAAGCAGCCCTTTGCAACGCCTGCGACAGTCGTGTCCATCATGCCAATAAGCTGGCCGGAAAACACCAACGCTTCTCCCTCCTCCAGCCTTCACCTAAACAGGCTCCTGTCTGTGATATCTGTCAGGTATAATAATAATCCTCCTTCCCTTTTTGGGTTCGGGGTTTGGGATTCCATTTTGGATGGTACGGAGCTTAATCATATCCTCCATGAGCGCGTTTAGCACGTAGAATTGTGCAGACTCGACAGTACCATGAATAAAAGCTACAAAGATGCCGTATATATATTCGATCATCTTCCTATATTCCAATGATATAAAGAATTTTTGGAGCTCGGTTTTTCTGACGATCTGAACCACTATAAATGTGTGTATTTTCTTACTTTAGTGCTTAATTCAATCTCTATTTGCAGGAGAGGAGGGCCTTCTTGTTTTGTCAACAAGACAGGGCAATTCTATGTAAAGTGTGTGATGAATCAATACACAAAGCAAATGAGCACACTTTAAAGCACAATAGGTTTCTTCTCACTGGTTTAAAACTTTCTGCAACCTCTGCCCTTTATCCTTCAGCACCATCCGCATCTTCTTTAACCAGTGTTTCTAACTCTATTCCAACTAATAAAAAGTCCCAATATTCAAGAAATAATCCTGCTTCTCTTCCCTCAACCAAACAACATAGTACTGATGCAAAGGCCACATCAACAGATGAAAGCTCCATGGCACAGGCAACCCCGCCACCTCCACCTCCGCCGGCAGCTGAGAAAGGCGGTGAGAATCAGAATAGTCAAGTGTTGATAAATGGAGGGTATAATTTCTCAACAAGTAGCATATCAGAATATCTGATAGAAATGCTACCAGGGTGGCATGTAGAAGACCTTCTTGATTCTTCATCTACTGACGGTCACTGTAAGGTTTGCATTATTGCTTTTTTCATCTATGTAGTTCATGAATAACTTATACATCCATACATATGAAATATATGAAATAGGAGACCTATCTATTCGTTTAAATTTAGTTTTCAATTGACCTTTAATCGTTCTTATAACTCGTTAAACTAACTATCCTAAAACAGTTAAAGACGAGACATTATTTCGTTTAAATTTATTCCTACTGATCTGAATTTATTAAATTTGATCCTGTTGCAGGCTACAGAAAATGATGTGTTGTCATTAAGAAATGATGCTGATTTTGAGGGCAATCTAAGTGGTTTAACCCCAGAAAATATGGGCAGTTGGGTCCCTCAAGCCCCTTGTTTACATCAGACACAAAATCAACTATATCCTCCTTTAAACATGGCCTTTTGGGATCCAAATCTTAATGGGATGAAGGAGTCTAAGGAAGTTACAAACATCAAATCCAGCAGAAAGTGGAGTGATGAATATTCATTCGCTGTTCCACAGATCAACCCACTTTCCAAGAAATCAAGAACTTTTTGGTAGTTTCATCAAGTTTCAACTTTTTGAGACTTAATCCTCAACTTCTTGATCTTGTTTTAATTTTATCATAAGTAGTTTCCTTTTATTTGTATGTGATTGATGTAGTTTGATCTTTCCTTTTCAACTCTTTATGTGCTCGAAACCAACTACTCGTCATGTTTCTTGTTCGATGAGATATATTATACACTATATGCACAACAACATTAAAGAAGAAATAAAAAGGTTAATTGCCTTTCATTATAATATCCTCATAAGTCAAATACAAAATTTAATTTGAAGTACACATTTCATAGGATATACAACTACTACCTACTTATTTATCACTTATTTTTATCACATTGTAATTTTAACAACATATATAATTTTAACAACTTATAATAAAATTCAAACAAGCAAAGTCTTGTATGTTGTATTATTTAGTCATGTTGAGTGCCTCCATGTACTTGATTTTGGCATGGATCTATTTGTCAGTATATGTACCTTTAATTCTGATAAATAAAGCCATGAAATCTAGAAAATTAAGTCTGATTCAATGCAGAAAATGGATAATGTCACTTGTACATTTTCTTCTTGACATTGTGGTGTACACTCCATTTATTTTCAAATTGAAATGAGCTAGAATGTGTTTTGTTTTGAAAACTGTCTAATGATGTCAAGACACGTGGCATGATGTTAAAAATGTTGTAAACATTAATGTACATGTAGCATGATCGGCATAAAACTCTTTTTTGGGTAAAATAATGAATGAGTCTTTGATTTGAAACAAAGTAAGAGACAGAGACAATAGAGCAGTAAATGTACTTTTGAATCTGATAAACAAAGCCATGAAATCAAGAAAATTAAGTTTGATTCCATGCAGAAAATTCTTTTTTAGGTAAAATAATGAATGAGTCTTTGTTTTGAAACAAAGTAAGAGACGGAGACTATAAAGAATATAGAATTTTAGGAGACTGAGAACTTGACATTACATGACTAGATAAGGAGTACACACTGGCAATAATTGGATCAGAATGGTTCATGTCCAGCTCCAAAAAGTACCATTTGTAGGGACACATAAATTAATTTCAACTTCAATAATTTCTCATATTAAATGTAGAATTTCAAGATCTTTGCAATTGAATAACTTGCTTTCTCAATCCCTGCCATATGATGTATTTCTGTGGCCAAAGATTCGAATACAATATTGAGAAATGATGTTTTAAGTTAGGGATGGCAAAAAAACCCGACAAACCCGATACTCACGGGGCCCCGCCCCGTCCCCGGGGCGGGGGGGACGGGTAACGGGCCCCCCGCCTCGCCCCCCGTCCTGTTTAATTTTTTTTTTTTTTGTTTTTATACTTCAATACTTTAAATTGAAATTTTCATTAGTTATAATAAAAAATGGCAATTAAAATTATGTAAAAAAATATGATAAACAATAAATGTCTTAGTTTATCAAATATATTTGAATAATTTAAAAAAATAAATTATCAAAAAAAATAATAATAATAAACAAAAAAAATTTAAACGGGGAATGACCCCCGCCCCGCCCTGCCTTAAACGGGGAACGGAGCGGGGCATTGCTTAGCAAGGCGGGGGGCGGAGGAGGTGCCCCCGCCCCGCCCCATCCCGTCCTGTCCCGTCCCGTTGTCATCCTTATTTTAAGCTTTTATATAATTTCAAGAGCCCTTTTGGGTTAAGTGTATAGAGAAGGTTTGCGTGATTTTTAAAGTAAAAGGTTAGCGTACAATTTCTACCAGAGTCGCATATTCATTAAGGCATGCGGACCATGCCGGCCAACATGAGCCACTTGAAAAAATAATTTGGATTTCGCCGTCTTTGTTTCTTACTTGGACAATTCCAAAACTTGATATGGGACCGTATAGTTTGAGATAATCACAAGTGTATTATAGTAGCTCGCCTTCAAATTTGAATTTTACATCAACTGCGATGCTTGTGTTCACAGTAATGTACAAAAAGATTACAAACTTCTCAACCATCAAAACCCCCAAAAATATCATTTATACAATAGTAATATATTAATTCGATATGTAGTTGAGAGATGAGTAGTGTACAGTCTGATTATGTTCCACACAAACCAACAGTATCACGATTATGTGTTGGACTTGCAAAATAATAAGAAACATTAACAAAAAAGGCAATGAAATATCCTATTGGAATAACTGCATTTTGATTTTATTATAGTCAACTAAGTCAATTCCACTTGTGAAAATTGATGACACGATATTCAATAATGATCATCATACGTGACTGTTAGTTAATGGCGTGGAACAAGTGTAGCTTTAGTGAAATAAATGGCAGCCATACTATATTGGTTGACATGTAATCGATTTTCATCAATTTTAATTACAGAATTGGACAGAGTTATCTGTTTGAAATCACGTCAAATCGTAATTATCTATTAAAGCAAAATTGAAGAATGGATACATGGTAGATATCAGAGTGAAAGTATAATTATGTCTAATGAAATTTACCTGATATAAAATTGAACTTGATAAACTGGTGGACCAAAAGTGAATTGCTAGTCACCTTTCACACATTAAAAGCCTTCATGGACCAGCCACCCCTTAGAGAAATGGGTGGAGCCTGAATTACAGTTGGCAATCTACAAGGAAAAAAGTGCATGAAATTAATTAATTGGGCTGCTAACATGGAATGGCAGAAGTTGCCTTGGCAACAACAAGAAAGACAGAAAGACTTGAATTTAATAGGACATGGGATTAGCTAGCCTTCAAAGGAGGGACCATTACCAACTTGGGGGTCCTTAAGTTTTTATCATTCATAAATCTATTTCACCTTTCCATTTAGCAATTGGCTAAGACTACCCAAGATTTGAACATGTATATATTGTCTAACCTCAATCACTTTCCACCATACGCATCAAGAAAACATATGAAGTTCTTATGTCAGACTAGTAAGCAGCTCGACTAGCTCTTTCTACCTGTGATGTGTACATTAACTTATTTTATGTTAAATGAAAGACACTTTCACTCTGTGCCTAGGAAGAAATCCTTTAATAGTCGTATTCGCCTCTTTGGCTTTATTGAGACAAGTCATGAAAAATTTGTCTTTTGTCATTTATACCACAGTGGCTAGTTGTGGTACATTTTAAGTTATGCTCAACTTTATGGTCTTCTTGAAAACTCATATTGGGGTTTTGTTGAGAGGATTTAGTCAAGTTGCAAAATTTTGGGGCTTTTTTCTGATTGGTAAACCTTCATACCAGACCATTACTGTTTATTGCTAAAAACCAGCACTCAAGTCAATTAAAATTAACACAAATGGAGCATGGAAAGGAAACCAAGGCAATGGGGGTAGGAAATGGTTTTTGGACAGTGGAGTATTCAGTATGAATGTACCACTGAAGTTAAGGATTTATAATTTTACCAACTAGAAAAAGAGGGTAACTCCTTATGCCTCCATACAGTCCAAGTGTAGGCCTAAACACCATGTCTAGGCTATGGTGGTGTTTTTTGTTGGCAATTAATGATATTACCGTGCAATAATTTAGACAGAATAACGACTTGCAAAAATGAACGAATTAAAATGATAATGATCAAGGTAAGAGTTCGACTCTTTCTCCTTAAGACGATAATGCCTTACACTAGTGCTGACGGCATTTCGACACTAATCTCCCAAGATACAACGACATCGACTTGTAATAATAGCATTCCAAATTACAAGACCTGGCAAATCTACTCACGTTTTGATTTATCCAAAAAATTGGAGGACTAAAATGCACGAAAATAACTTTCAAGACCGAAATGCAAAATATAATAATGCAGAGAAAAAGGCATATAATTTGCAAGAGAGAATCATAATTGATTTTGGAATAAATAAAATTTGGGGTATGAGGACCTTTATATAGAAGTTGAAAAGTCAGAATATATACTAACTTGGCCCAAGCCCAAGACCATGACCCTTGCCCGTGCTGTGCTGGCCGGTCGGACGACGACAACGCGTGCGAGGGCTTTGACTCAACCTACTAGTATGTAGGTTCTCTCCCCTTTAAAGACTATTGGAACCCCAGAAGCCCAAACTCAAGTCCCAAATTTGAGCAATATAAAGTAGTTTCTATTCTTCTAGTTTTCCTATGGGGGATTGCCATTTTTCAATTTTCCACCAATTTTTATTTCTAATTTATTTCAACTTCAAGTGATCATTTTCTGACATTAACACTACAACTAAAATAGTCTTTTGCAACGATCTAAAAAAGTTACCGAAAACCTTTTGCAACGTTTTTGAGTGTGTTGCAAACCTTGATATTGTCGTAGAGTAGAAAGATACGACAACGTTTTTTGAATATTGACATAACATTTGTGCAACATTTTTTGAACGTTGGGAATAACCTTTTTTTGAATGTTGTGAATAACCTTTTCGCAATGTTTTTTTAGTATTGTCGTAACATTTTCGCAATGTTTTTTGAGTATTGCTAATAACATTTTCGCAACATTTTTTGAGCGTTGCTAATAACCCTTTGCAACGTTTTTTGCCTGTTGCTTATGCTTATATCTTTATTTTTTGCAACATTTTTTTACCGTTGTCATATATCATTTTATTATTTTTTTAAATTTTAAATTTTTCTTATTTGTATAGTAATTTGCACAAATCAACACAAAATAAGATAGAAGATGCCAATATCAAACAACTCTAATAATATGTACTCCAAAATGTAACAATATTCGTACAAAATTCAGATTCAAAATTCTGAAATGTCTAAAAATTCAATACATTTCCAAAAAAAAAAAAAGAAAAAGGAAAGAAATAACATAAACCCTAAGTAATGAGTCAAACTGCACTACTGACATTCTTAATTTTCTTCTCGACAATTTTCGACACGAGCTTAGCAGAATCTCTTAACATTCAGTACATTCAAATTGCATTTCTTTTATCTTTCTAAGCACTAGATCAACTGCTCTTTCTTTGGCTTTCTTTAATTCCATCACTTTTGCTTGTACTTCAAATTCAACTTGTTTTTTCAACTCGAGTTCTTGACAACATAATTTAAAAAGCATAATTTAAAAGGGAACCTTAACAAAACCAACATACAAAACAAATTACATGGCTTGTAGCTCTATTAAAATTGTCTTGACACCATCAAAAGGCTTTTCTTTCAGATAAACGTTGCGAAAAATAAAACTTCCCACAACACTCAATCAACGTTGCAAAAAGGGGGTCTATCGTAACATTCTTCTAAAAAACATTGTCAAAGTTCATTTATTCAATGGCAACATTCACTTATTAAAATGTGTAATAGATCCCTTTAGCAACATTTTATTAGTGAGTATTGCATTTTTAGTATTGCAAATGATCATTTTTGGTGTAGTGTAATTTCTCATTCACCCTAAATTGATTTTGAGAAAATAAATACTTTGCATTAATCCACTCATGGAGTAGAACACACTCAACAAAAGAAATCTTTTGTCCAACTAACAGGACCCACTAAAATAATTGGTCAAAAATTGGTCAAACCAATTTTTTTTCAACATTTTCTATTTAAGAAAAATTAAAAACTCATGTACTTATTTTTATTGTCATGGTAAAACTCAACTTTATGTGGCAACCTGCAAAAAGACGTTCCGAGTTTGTAAAGTGAAGAGCGATTTGGAGATGAACTTTTATATTTTATATTTTTTGAATTACCTTTCCAACAAATGAGACTTGAACCATTTCATTGACCTAGTAAGATTTCACTCTTATTACTTGAACTAGACCTTAATGCCTAAGTCGAAGAGAACCTTTTTAACATGCTTTTATAAACTTTTGGAGTTTAAAGATAGACTGATTCTTCTGTTATTTTTGAAAGGTCAATTATTGGGAATGGAAGAAAATGCTATTCATTTTTTTTTCCTGCAAATTTTAGCATTGTAAGTCTCTAAGGCAGGAAATGAGGACTATTGAACAAAAGTGATTTTTGTCATAGTTTATAGGAGTACGCCAATAACTAATTAAGACTTGGAAGTTAAGCTTATAAGTATTTATTTATGAGTAATGATATCTTTATTAGCCCTACTAACAATCGCCAGTTTAGTTATTAGTGGATCCTCGTTTATTATCTAATAGAGTTGAAAACTTGAAATGCATTTTAATTCATTGAACCATGAATTAGGAGACTCACTGCCACATAAATTGGTGATGATTGATGTTGCCTATAAATAGCAATTTAGTGACTTAGTGAATGCTTTATATAACTTAAAAAATTGCTAAAAAATTGAGGTCAAAGTCACAAATATTTTAACCACACGTTTAATGAGACTACCAACTTTTTATCAATCTTTCAACTATAAATTCATGATTTTTTATCAAAATCTGCTAAAACTTTATAAAAAGCCTTGTCAAGCAACTTCTTATCCAACTTTTAAAAGTTATAGACACAATCCAAAGTTTGTTTTGATGACAGGGTCTCTCTATCATTTTTAAGAACTTTTTCTAGGAAAAGAATTGTGAAGTGCTGAAACTATCCATTATTAATTTTTCTTCTTCGAAGTTAATTGTTCCGTTAGTCATTGAACTTATACTTTCATCACATTTTGCTCACTGAACTTTAAAATACTTCCAAATATCACTGAACTTTAATACATTACACTCCAAGACACACTTAGCATGTTTCATAAGTCACTGACTTTAAAATGCTTCCAAGTGATAAATTATACGCATTGCACTTCATCACTCAATCACCATCCAATTCTTTGCTAGTAAACTAATTTGACCAACAAATATAAAATCTAAAAAGGGTAAAATGATCATTTTATTTTTGTAAATAAAATATTAAAATAGACAAAATTAAATAAATAATATTTTTTAGATAGCACAAAACAAAAGAATTAAAACATAAAAAAAAAAAAAAATTCAATGTTCATCTTCTTCACCCCAACCACCCCCATCCTACCTGCCCCATCACAACACGACCACTATGTTGAGTCAACTTTCTTTAAAAGTTCTTACAATTAGATAAGATACTTTCACAAAGTTATCTAAATAGTTCCAAAAGCAAATTCATAGTCTAGAAGTAATTTTTTTACTTTTCATTTTATTAACTTGTGGGAATCCTGCAAGTAAATGCATGACTAAGAGTATCTCCAAAAAACTCTTTATTTTTAAAGAGCATATTTTTTCATTTGAAAAGCATCTATAAGTTTAAAGAGCTAAAATTTTGACGTACTCCAATAAACTCTTTATACTTAATACTTAATTTTACTACTCCCAAAAAATATTTTCTTTATCTTTTATTTTAACTAGCTTTTCTTTAGATTATTTTATTAAACACTTTTAATGCATTTAATTATAAAAAGTGAGTTTGGCTCTCCAACAAACCCACTCCCTAAATTAAAATGTTAATTTAAAGAGTCTTTTGAAACATGATTTTAAATATTGACTCTTTAAAATAGAGATGATCTCATATTTAAAAAGTCTATTTGAGATGCTCTAAATAACTAGGAACAAATAATTCATGCTAAAATGTTTATATGATACCATCATAAAAAACAATACATGATTTATGAAAATTAATGAATTTTCTTGCCTGTTAGAACCCCAAGTATCTGCTTAATTATTCTGCAGTTAGAATTGAGATGATTAAAAAAAGGGCATGGTTAAAATATGAGATAATGGGTGTAAATAACTTCTTAATACTAGAATAGTGTATGGGGATATTGGACTGATTTCCATTAAGTATAGATTGAATAGACGGGACAATGCGGCAAGTAGGAGGAAGTGTCCCATGAATGGAGTCTAAGAACCTCGGCTACAATGGTGTTACAAACAATGGGCGGGGATGAATACAACATTTTGGTCCTGACACAATTGTGGTATCGCATGAGCAGTAGAAATATGTACCCAAGAATGCATTCAGGAGTGCACGAGGTGAGGGGCCAAAGGCTAGTGATGAAATAGCTCTAGGTAGGGAATCAAAGGCTAAGCGCTGCAATACCAAGGTGAGGAGCCAAAACTGAATATTCGTTTTCCACGGGAGGCACATTGGAGCGTTTTAGAATATTAAGACGTGCATGATGTTGTATTTGTGAAATATTTATGTAGGAAACCAATAGAAACTTGTACAACATATCTAGTACCTTTCTAAAACGTTCTCATATTGTAAAGACTTCTAGAGAATCAATAACAACCGCTGTGTGGGATTAAGTTCTATCGTCCATTCAAGTGAAGTGAATCTATATAAGGCTGTGAGGATCTTATTTAACCGTCCAAGAGCATTCAAAGAGGCTTCGGTTTAGTTGGACTAATAGTTATTTCGTGTTACTGTTCAAATCAATGGATTTGTGGTTCGACCGATGGGTCGGCGCTTAAAATTTCTGAAAGGTCTTTTTAAGTATAAAATTTTCTTTGAGATAAAATTAAATTTTTTGAATTGTTTGTTATTAATTATTTATATATTTTTATATTATTTTGTTAAACACTCACTTCATTTTAATTAAAATTAGGACAATAACTTTTTTAAAATTATAATTTTAACAAACTATATATATATATATACACACACTTAATTTAAGGTTCAAGTCTTTTGACCACTAAAAATTTAAGAAAAACCTTTTGAAATTGGTCAAATTAGGCAACCAGACCGATTTAATATAAAAATCACCATTTAACTTGGTCAACTGAGATCAACTCGGTCAAAAGGGTCGGTTTATTATAAAAACCACTATTTAACTCGCTCAAACTTGGTTTTGATCGAGCGATTTGCATTATTATCAAATTGTTCAACTCAGTCAACGGATGGGCCGAGGTTTTTTCCGGCTTGATCGACCAGTTCAAGTTGGGTTTTTTAACTATGGTTGTACTACCTTAGAGAATTTCAATACAAATAGTATATATTTCTCTCTAAGCGTTGTCTTATTTACACCATGTTTGATACTCAATCTTCTAAAAGTATAGTTATCTCTCTCTTATTTTCAACCACACATTTTTCAATGAAATAATATTACACACAAATTGATTTTTATTTTTTAATATATTTTACTCTCTTCTTTCAACCGCACATTTTTCAATAAAATAATATTACATACAAATACAAAAAAAATTCTCATTTTAACCACATATTTCCATCAAATCACTATTTAAAATGCATTTTTGGGAGAATAATGTGCATCAACCAGGGTGTTACTTGCCAATTTTATTTTCATTTTTCCTTGAACATTTTCGGGTGTAACATTTTGTGAACCTGCGAGTGTCGTCAATCAAGTAAGATTATCTTAGTCATAAAGCCTTAATTGTGGAGCTAAACTTTGTACAGTGTACTTAGAAGAATCAAGTCCACGACAATGTGTCCATCTAATCGAGAAAATAATGTTAAAGAGTCCCTACAATATAAAAGAGGTTAAAACAAGGCAGCTATTCATGAGGACACGTGTCAAAAAAAATTTATTGTCAACCACCAATTCAATTTTTTTTCCTCCATTTCTTTTTAAACTCTATTACAAAAATGGGGGAGGGCGAGGCCATTCTCTTTTTGTACCCATTTGTCAATTTTCTCCCTTCACACTCCTCTATTTCCCCCACGCAACCCCCTTTTAGTGCAAACTTCTCATTTCTTCTTCTCTCTTTTTTATTCTCTCTCTCCTACGACTCTCCTTGCTGTAAATTCAGCAGAAAACTGAAATTGTTGTCACCTCCAGCGAACATTAACCGGTGAAGAAGCACGATGTAAATTCATTGTTGTGTTGTCAAATTTTAGTTATTTTTTCCTCTCTTCGTTAGTTGTACTTTCTACAAATGAATAATTGATATTTTCCAATTTTACAATTATTTTCTGGTTTCAAGTTTCAAGTTTGTTGAATTGGGTAATATAGGAAACAATGGGAACTAATTGTAATTTGGGTGGAGTGTTTTAGTTTTGTGAAGTCTCAATGACTGAATTATCCATTTATGGAAGCAGGGAGATATAATTTGGAGGTGTAGCCGTGTGGGGTTTTGATTCAAAAAATTTAATTGATTTTCCTGAATCACTATTGTTATTTGTAGTTTTATGGATCCGCAAATGAAATTTGGAAAAGAAAAAAAAAAAGAAAGAGAAAAAATGGATTGAGTTTAATTTCTTCACTGCATACTACTATATCCGTACATGTAAAATGATTAGTTCTATACTACTAGTAGGAGTTCAAAGTTCTTATTTTTGTTTACGAAAGTTGTATTGCATTTATTTTATTTTTTATCCATATTGAAATATAGATCTGAACAATAGGTATTAGTATTATGAACTCGTCTTCGATAGGATACATGTACTAAACAACTAGGGTGTTCTTTGCCCTTTTTTCTCACTTGACAGCTAAGTATTGAGTTTTCTCTATTATTTTGAGGACTTTAAAGTAAGATTTGTTTTGAGTTTTTAACTTCCTTTTAATTATAATTAGCCCTGTTATTCTATTATTGTATCTACAAAATTGATTCAGAAGCATGGCATTTTATCAAAAATTGAGGTTTTATCCATTTTCATCCCTTGACCCTTGTCTTCCTGTATGGTTTGGTTGTTCATCATTGTCACATTTTTGAGGAAAAAAGATGCAAATGAAAGCTGGGAAAGGGGAACACAGAATTATTTTGGTTCTCTTTGCTTGAATTACATGGGTATATATGGCTGTGTTGGTTGATAATATATTCCGTTACTAAATAGTAACGACTATAATATTTGGTCAGTTTGTAGCTTTTCTTGACAATCTTCTATAATGGGGTCATACATGAACTTCAAGTATTTTGGGGACACGGTGCAGCCAGATGTCAGCAGGAATACCAGTGGCTATTATCCATTGGCTCGACAATCATCTGTATATTCCTTGACCTTTGATGAGTTCTAGAACACCTTGGTTGGACCTGGAAAGTACTTTGAATCTATGAACATGGAGGACCTTAGTTGAAGTGACTCAAGCGATGTCATCTTGTTACAGTGGTGGAGATGGGATGGCCATGGGTGAGAATTTGCAGAGGCAAGGTTCTCTAACGTTGCCACGTACATTAAGTCAGAAAACTGTTGCCTTTGCCCCTACATGTCCCCTCTTGTTTTACGTGCTATTGAGTAAAAATTTATGTTTTTTGACTTATCAGTTGACACTGAAGTTTATTGATGAATTGCAGCCTCACCCTGATGCTAAGCCAATGGCATTTGCTTGTTTGGTTTCATTTTGATAGATATTACATCTATTAGTTGTTGGCGTCATAACCCTTTATGTTTTCATGTAGAATTCGGTCCCTGTTTGGTGGCATTAGTTTAATTTATTTCTCATATTCATGTTTACCTACACATTCACATAATAAAATATTCTACACGTAAATTCAAAATTTTTCTTTATTTTTTAACCACACATTCTCAAAAAAATAATATTCAAAACATAGCTTTTTCAAATTAAAGGCCACCAAACAGGGGCTCAATTAGTGACCTACTGTTGGTCCTTCTTGGTATTCTTTTTATATTCATCAGATCAATTTTGTGGACTGGTCGATGTAGGCATAAGCTTGCTAATAATCTTACAGAATCAATAATTACTAGATGTCAAATACCTATTGGATTTTCCTAATTCAGAGTGCCTTATTTGTGGTTATTTTGTTTGAAAACTGTCTAAAAAGATATGATGTAGCTTATAACCGACTAATGATTGTATTCAGTTTTTCATTGTTACATATCTATTCAATATTCAATTTGTTGATGCTTTCTACTGTAGGATTCTTCATTTTGTAATCATTTTTTATTGCTTTGTCATTGTTTTGGATTGTGATTTTAAGGACAATGACATTATAAATCTAGAAAAAAAATAAAGGTTTAGTAGTTTGCAGTACTTGTGTACATTTTTTAAAGGATAGTAATTTGCAGTACTTGTGTACATTTTTTTGGTCTCGTGCATTTGAAGTTTGTGAACTATATACGTTGCAAATTTATTTAATTATTTTGTTGTTAGAAATGCAGAAGATCACATATCTAGGCTACTTCAACACGGGTGGCATGAGAAAGCATTGAAAGTAGTTGACGCTAGTCACATACGCTGAGAGCTTCTTGATGATGGGAAATATGTTTGAATCAATTTTCGGTGATAATTGATTGGCCAATGATGCATAGTGATATCACTTGTGCTTTAATTGTTCTAGGTCTAATTTTCGTTTTCTTTTCATTTTGTAGACGATAGATTGATTGATATCATATTTAGGTATGTGAATAATTATATTATGCTTATATCTCCGTTACAAACATGGATGTACCCACATGGGGTCAAGTGACCCACACTTTTTATTTTTTTATTTTATTTTTTTCAAAAATTCTATAGTTGTTTACCCTGTAAACAAATTTTCTCAAATTTATATATTATGTGAAAAAAATATGTAGTTGTCCTTTAGAGTCTACTTTGTTGCATTCATTACGTGATATCAAATGAAGTCAAAATATTATATTCTTACAATCATTTTAAAGTGCTCATGGTCTATTTTTCACTCGTTAACGGAGCATGAAACGGTCAATCGTAGCAAAGTTACAACGCGTTAAAGTAAGCCGTTCCAAACTAGTATTTCGAGAATTTCGAAAATATGCAAACTTTAAAAATTCGTCAACGATTGTATGCTAGCCGAATCCACAAAGCTCATACGTCATCTAGAAAATTGTTTTGAGAACTATACCGTAGTCATATTGAATGGTCCAAACGGATATTGAAAAAAGTTAAACATGCGTCAAACGTACATCTCAAAAAGAGGCGTTTCACTCGTCTTTTCTTTAAAAAATATCAATTTTTTCATTAACATTTGTTATTTTTTCAAGATAAATTTCTCAATATAATTTTCATCATTTTATTAAGAAAATTTAAATGGAATATGACATCAAAATTTTAGGATCATTACAGATTAAATGTAATTTGAATTACTTTCGAATTGCATTTGTATTAAATTTGAATTTGTTTCAACTCATTTACTTCCTACATTTAATTTGATTTGCTTGCTACAAGCTCACCATCTATCAACGAGATGATAGCATTACAAGTAACAAAATTCATTTGATAATGTTGATAATGATGTAATTATATGACATTTTAAAAGTATCAAAATGCGTATTAACTTATTTTCATTAATATTATTTTCTTTTTTTGAAAAATGTATTTGAAGTTTTCACTCCACAACACAAATAATCTAGGTCCGCCCTTGATAACAAATACTTGGCTGACTCATATTTATTTCGATCAAACAACCATGACTCGAGTAGTGTCATGAATTTTCTCTTAATTTACTAGAAATATAGTTTGTCAAAATATCGACATCATGCACTAAAAAGTAAAAACACTTAAATGAATGTTATCCCCAATCAACGAGTAAGGTAATCTTTTAGGCTTACTTATTTCCCACTTTTGACGCTGAAAATTATATGGCCAATGAGAGTGACTCGATTATAATATAGTGTAAGATTGTAGTTAATGTTTTTAATTGTGTCACAAGGTATCATAAAATTTTCAAAATATAGATACTAATCGTTTAAATGTTATAGGAAGAAGGATATATGATGTAGCGGAAGATTATAGGAAA
>CAIGRP010042894.1:0-19992 GCA_903798385.1 Fraxinus cuspidata
AAAAAAAAAAAAAAAAAAAAAAAAAAAAAAAAAAATATCACCCGGATCATGAAATAAATCAAAAGAAGTTGATCTTCAAACCCAAGTTTAAATTCTTCAAAATCTTAATGTAATTGACTTTAAATTTCTTGCTAAGGTTTGATCTCCTCTATCAAAATATAGCAATTGGCCCCTTGTTCTTGATAAATTTGATGATAAAATTTTGTATGAAGAGGCAAGAGAGAGTCCTCTTCTATGTCTAGCCCTTCTTCTCTATTTCTAGAAGTCAGAAAATAGGTTAAAATCGCATCAAATTTTGTTTTCAAAAGAGTTTGAATAGCGAAAGGAAACTATAGATTTGTCTGTGAAAAAGGCCCGTGCGCACGCACTGGTATAACTGCTCCTCGCACGTCGTAGAACCAAATGACTCTTGGGTTGGGAAAATAGTGTCGTGCACGCGCGAGCTATGAATTGCCCCCGAGTACGCAGGTTCGTTTCTGAACAGTTTCCGGTATTTTGGCCGTAACTTTCTCTACAGGTATCCGATTGAGTTGATTCAAAATGCGTTTGAAAAGTAATTCAAAGAAATAAAATTATTCTGGAAATAAAAAATTTTCCAACTCAAATGTTTGCTATCGAAAAAATAGGTCTCAATTGAGGCTAAAAATTCTTAGCATAACTTATTCGGTTGGAAATTGATTTGTGAATACTTCCTCTATATTTCACTCATTTGACCTCCAATTGCATCCAATTGATCCTATATGATCTCCAATCATCGTTTTGTGCTCCGAATCAACTATTGAATATTTACACTTCGGTCCCCAAACTTTGAATTTCCTTCGTTTTGGCACGTTTTTCGTTCATTTCTTTCAAATCCACCAATTTACATTGAGTTCAACCTAACAAATATAATTAACACAAAATTAAGATATAACTCATCTAAATCACTAACAAATACTCTGGCCTAGATAAGTGTACAAAATACACTTATCAATCACATTTGTAGCATCCATCAGTGTTCAACTTCACAATCCCATATCTAGTTTCTTCCGATAAACCACTATTCCTTGTTCGCTATTTTTTATTTGGATTATTTCCCTCCCAGGAAATAGGCCTGCATCCCCAAATATAATTTCTTGTATTCTACTCTTTTGATAACCCTTTCAGCTTTCATTTTGACGCTGGAGTGTTTGGAAATGTTTCTCTCAATCTATAAGAACCAGACGATAAGAAGAGGGATGATAGATTGTTCACAACCTGGTATACAACCTCTGCCAGTAAACCTCCAAAATTGTAAGAGCATAATGGTCTTAGTGAAGAAAAAGGGACAGAAATGATAACTGGTATTGTAGAATGCCCAAACTTCTTTGGCAATGGATCCATTTGTTAAAATGTTCTCCAGTTATTCAATATCCCTGCAAAATTGACATTGGAATGCTAGGTTAACTCTCATTCTATGTTGTACCACTTCATCAGTAGGATGCCAATTATGCCACGAGAAGTGCTTTGTTCCAAATAAACTGATAGGAACTTTGAATGCTAGTTTTCTGTCTCACAATTCCAACCAGAGGTGGTGGAAAAGGGGCAAATTTTGTTAGTGTCCAAAAACTTTTATCATTATCAGTGGAGTATGGAGGGATCTTGACAACTTCTTGAATACATCTTGACAACTTCTTGAATACCTTTGGTTGGCTGCAGCTCGTGAAGTTTATCCAAGTGCCATGTAGACCCAGTTTTAAAGTTGTGTAATGGGCCATGCCCTAGCCAATTATCATACCAAAAAGAGATTTTTCCAGCCCCTAACCTCCAAGTTATGTTCAGTTTTGCATCATCTCTCACTGCTAGAAGTATTCTCCAGTTGTAAGAATCATAGGGTCTAGGTTGGACAATTCTAGGGTGGCTGATTTGGCATTACTTATCTTTCATAACCCATGCCCAAAGGGAGTCTTGTGCTCTAAATTTCCACCACAGCTTCCAACCAAATGTGATACATCAACCATAGATTTGAATCCCAGCTCTCCTTCATAAGGGAACATAGTTTGCTCCATTTGGTCTCATGTGTATGCTTGCCTGTTGGTGAATCCTCCCACGTGAAGATAGCAAAGCCTTTCTAATCTCTATATAATGGAGCTAGGTGGTTTGAGGATCTGTAAGGGATAGAGAGGCGTGGATGTCAGAATACTTTTCACAAGTGTAATCCTACCTGCAGCACAGAGGAATTTGTTTTCCCAGCCCAATAATTTGACTCTCATTTTCTGCAATAGTTCGTCAAATTAGGACCTTTTATGCCCTTTGTATAAAGGGATGCCCAAGTAGGTTATTGGCAGTTGCATGTCTTGACAACCAGTCACAGATTTTATTATGCCTTTTTGTCTAGGAGAGCAGTCTTGGGAAGTTGTGAAATAGCTCTTGCTAATGAGTTGATGAGATGCAGCTTCATACTTAATCAAGAATGCCACTAGTTTGGTGAGAGATGGTTTTTGTCAATTGGTGAAAATGATACTACTATCGGTAAAGCTTATATGTTATACCCACACGGAAGGGGATTGATTATTTGCAACTTTGTTCCTCAAGGTATTGGTAAAAAACAAGAATAAAACAATACATGATGTTGCCATGCAATTAAAATCATATTAAAACATGATGTTTGGCAGATAGTATAGGATAGTTTTGTATGGTACAATAGACAATATTTTAGCTCCTTATTCTTCTTTAAATATAATTTAATCCGACGAGGTCTGATCAGAATATTGAACATGGAAGAAAGGTCATGATTAACTTATGTTCCACCATATGAGGCCATCTTTTATGGGATTTCAAAATGGTCCAAAATGTCTTGTAAAGACCCAACAAAAGTGAATTCTATTTAAATTTCTAAGTCCAAACCAAGTGAAGTCATATAAACAGGAATTGGATTTCTAGAGGTTGTTTGATCTCTATTATTTTCAAAATAAATTTTTCTCTCTTTTATTTTCAACCACACATTTTTCAATAAAATAATATTGCACACAAATCCAAAAAAATTCCTTATTTTTAACCACACATTCTCCATCAATTTGATATTTCAAAATGCATTTTTAGCAAAAAAATGGGGCTCAAACAGGGGCCTAATTTCGTGAAATTTTCTTGGTTCCAAACACACTGATCTTTCTTAGGTTTTGTATTGGATATAAAGTGGTGGACAGTGGAATTTTTTGGTGGTGCAAGCCTACCCTAAATGATCTGAAGTTACCCCTGTACCAAGAAACTAGTTGAATTAAAATGAACCTTCTAGGTTGTTAGATATAACACATCCATTATTGTTGGATATGTTGAATAAACTTCATACACTTAGTATTATTGGTTAAGGTTTTTCGACAACGAACATGCACCATTAGTATTTGTATGGTGGGACAATTCAACCAAGATAGTGTAGGCATCACTACAAGGAATAATTCTCTGCAACTGCATTATGATTGGAAAATTATCTTTACTGTGCATATTGGTACATGTTTGGTAGTCTCTTTCAGCTGTTATTTCTAGCTCTTCCATCTCACAAAGTTCTATCTTGTTGAACTGCAGATATTATAAAACGATTTTGTACAATTGCGGAGATAAAATTTTACTTTCGTAACTTGATGCGTGGCGGGAGTCACCTGAAGCCTAATAGGAACTGCAACTTAAGTTCTTGGCTATCTGGCTGTGAGCCAGGATGGGCATGTAGCACTGACTCTGAAGATCCAGTTGACCTAAAAAATTCACATGAAATACCTGGCAGAGGATCTGATTGCCAATCTTGTTGTGACGGATTCTTCTGCCCTCGTGGTATTACTTGCATGATACGTAAGCATTTGAGAATCATTCTAATTGTTTTTTTATTTTAATTATTTCATCATTTGACTGAACTTGGAGTTTTCTCTTCAAATGCACGTCTCTTTCTGGTTGGGTTCTTTCCGTTTTCAAAATAATATCTTTTTGACACTTGAAATTTTTAGTTTGGATTTTTCTTATAAAAATGGAAGGCATGGTACAGATCAATTTTGGCCAAGTTCACCAAACGGCAGTCTAGTTAACAAGGTCTAGAGATTTCCTCCATAAGTTGATCTAGCTATTCCTGTATTCACCCCAACAATCTCAAAATAAGTTTGTAGCCATGTAACCTAGGCATTTATTTTAAAAGATACTAGAATTTCCTATGCAATAGACCTTTAACAATCAAATAGCCTAACTATTTAATTTTTCCCTTATCAACCGTAAAGTTCCTTCGTAGATCCTTAACTGAAATGTGTATATCACTGTGTTTTGTGTTTTACTGTTGATTACTGTTAGTATTGTTAGAGCCTGTAGGCTGATTGTAAAGAATCCTAAAACAGGAAACTATTAATCAGGAGAACAATTAGATAACAATTAGACAACATATATGAGAGGTTTCCTATGTAAATAAGCGTGTAAAGATTATTTAACGAGAAGAAGGCTCACGGTGTGAGAGAATTTTTTCTAAAGCTCTCGTTTGACATGGTATCAGAGCCACAACTTTGAACCGTGGTCAGTTTCTCTATCTTTTTGGAATCTTGGCGCATCAGAATTTTTTCTGTTGGCCTTGTGCGGCACTTCTGGGAAATTTTTCTTCTTGGGTTCTAGTTTTTCTGTGACCTATTGGAAGTTATCTTGATTCATGAGCTTGTGTACTGCTCACATTGTAGGTGACTTGTTTGTGGCATGAGGATTGTTCTTTGAGTCTCTGTTTCTCTTGAGACATCTGCTGTTATCGTGTTTTATAAATCTGAATATTCTCTTGTTCGCTTTATTGGGAAGAATTATTGTGTTTGGGAGTTTTAGTTTTAGTGGTTTGTTAAAGGGAAGTAATTAATGGGGCATCTGGATAGGAATAATCCAGCTCCGGAATAAAATACAGCCTTGACTCAATGGGAGTGAAGGATGCCCGAGTTATGACTTGGATACTCAGTTCGGTTGAGCCGAACGTTATTCTTAATTTGAGATCCTATAGAACTGCCAAGGGAATGTGGGATTACCTGAAAAAGATCTATAATTCGGATAACACAACAAGGAGATTTCAGTTGGAAAATGATATGGCTAATTTTACACAGTGAAGTCTCTCCATTTGTAAGTATTATTCTGGTTTCGAAAACCTGTAGGTTGATCTATTTACTCCAAAGTTCCTGCTGCAGCTCTCTCGGCTGTTCAAGCCGTGCATGAAACCAGCAAAAGAGATCAGTTTTTAATGAAGTTGAGATCAGATTTTGAAGCCACCCGCTCAAATGGGAATCATAACCAAGTACCATCTTTGGATGCATGTTTAACTGAACTTCTTCGAGAGGAACAACGTATACTCACTCAGGCTATCATGGAACATCAGGCTAGTGTTAGTGGAAATGTTAATGTCGCCTATGCAACCCAATGGAGGAATAAGAAACTAGACATGAGTTTTGTTTAGTGCTACAATTGTAAAGAGTTGGTCATATTGCCTCTCATTGCTCAAGAAAATTTTGCAACTATTGCAAACAGAATGACCACATCATTAGCCATACGACTAATAATTTTCCAACTAAACCTTGGTATTTCGACTCTAGAGCTTTTAACCATATGACTAATAATGTTGTCCAGCTTACTAATGTTCAAAGCTATTCTGGAAACCAGAAAATTCACATACCTAGTGGTAGCTCTCTGCCTATCACGATTGTTGGTGATATTTCTTCTTCCTTAGCCAATGTTTTTGTTTCTGGTCTCTGTACAAACCATATTTCTATCGGTCAATTAATTGACAATGATTGCACTGTCAAATGTAACCTTGCAGGTTGTGTTGTGCAGGATCAATTGTCCAAAAAGATGATTGCGAAGGGGCCTAAAGTGGTCGTCTCTTTCCTCTACTCATAACTCCTTAGTCATTCATGGATCAACTTTGTTTTCTCTTGCTTGCAATGTTGTTCAACATGATAGTCGAGTGTGGCATAGAAGCCTAGGCCATCCAAACTCTCATGTACTACATAAATTATTAAATTCTGGTATATCGAAAAATAAAAGATCTCTCTCTTTTGTAGGACTCAATTTGATTGTACCACATGCAAGCTTGGTAAAAATAAAGTTCTTTTTCCTACGCATGCCTCTCGTGCAACGCATTGTTTTGATGTTATTTTTAGTGATGTTTGGAGGATCTCTCTTTTTGTTTCTCATACTCACTATAAGTACTTGTTACCTTTATCGATGATTTTAGCAGGTTTACATAAGTGTCCTTCATCCGGTCTAAGGTCGAAGTTTTCTGTCTTCCAACACTTGCTCTTATAAAAGTCAATTCTCTGCTAAGATCAAAGTCTTGTGCTCTGATTCTAAGTTTTGGGAATTCCTTAACAGCAAGGGGATTATCTTTAAACGTTCCAGTTCATATACCTCACAACAAAATGATGTTGTTGAGAGAAAGAGCACATACATTGTTGATATAGTCAGAACCCTATTATTTGAATCTTCCGCTCTTCCTAGGTTTTGGTGTGAAGCTCTTTCCACTACTATTTATTTGATCAATTGTTTACCTTTACCTAGTTTGAACAATGCTTTTCCTTTTTATCATTTGCATGGTTTAACTCCTAACTACCCTGACCTTCATACTTTTGGACATGTTTGTTTTGTGCATCTTCCCTTTCATGAACGCACTAAACTTACTGTTCAATCTGATAAAGCGTGCTTTTCTAGGTTCTGCTGTTACTCAGTAGGGTATATTTGTTATGATCCTCTTGATTATCGTGTCGGAATTTCTAGGAATGTGATTTTATTTGAAACTCAATATTTCTTCACCACTCATTGTGACATGCCATCATCACATATCTATTTTGCCTAGCTTCTTTGATTCTCTCAAGCCTTTGGAATGATTCATATCTGATTTCGTATATGAAAGACGTCATCCCCAGATGTCTTGTTTTGATGATCCATATTCCACTTTGTCCCCTCAAGATCTAGCTCGATTTCCTGATCTTGCTACTACTACTGCTCTGACCTTAATACCTATCCACCATTTGTCCGCCAATCTACTAGATCATCTAAACCCTTGATCGGAACGGTTTTTCCTCACCCGTTTCTTTAGTAGCTACCTTGTCTTCTATTTCCATTCCTTCTTGTTATAAGCAGGCTATGGAACATGAGTGTTGGCCGAAGTGACATTTTATTTCCATTCGTTCTTGTTGTAAGCTGGTTGTGGAACACAAATAGTAATGTAAGCAAAACTTCAAGCACTATAGGAAAATCATATGTGGGATATTGTTCCATGTCCACCTTTTGCTATTGGAGTAAATAGTTTGCTCTGTGAAGCTTCTCTATTATGGTTCATTAGATCGCTAAAAGGAATTCCTTCTCGCTTTTGATAACCGGCAAGAATATGGCATTAGATTATGAGGAGGTCTTTGCTCCAGTTGCCTAAATGACCACAATTCACTCCATCTTAGCCATTGCAGCTTCCCAATCTTGGCCTTGCATTAGATGGACGTGAAGAATGTCTTTCTTCATGGTGATCTTAAGGAAGACATCTATATGAAGCTTCCTTCTAGTATGCCTACCTCTTCTCCTTGTGATGTATGTAAGCTGAAGCGTTCTTTGTATGGGTTGAAACATGCTCCTAGAGCTTAGTTTTAGAAGTTTCGTGGTACACTTCTTGGCTTCTATTTTGTTCAAAGTCAGTTATGATTCTTTTCTTTTCTTCCACAAGATTGATGCACGAATGGTTCTTCTCTTGGTCTAGGTGGACGATATTATCATTATTGGGATTGACAGTGTCTTGATTGCTCAGCTTCAGAAGATGCTAGGGGTGTTAGTATTGTTAGGTTGGCATGCCGTTTGTACAAAATCCTAAAATGGGAAATTATTAATTAGGTCAACACATTAATTAGTCATTATATAGATTTCTTTTATATGTACACACATTAATTTGTACAGAATCCTAAAATAGGACAACAATTATACAACATAGAATGAGAGGTTTCCTTTTGTAAATAAGCGTGTAAAATTTTTTTAATGAGAAGAAGGCTCACGGTGTGAGATAGTTTTTCCAAAAGCTCTCTTGATTTGACAATTACGCGAGTGATCTATTGTTATATCAACTTTTGATGTTTTCTTTGCCTATGCGGCAAATCATCATCTACCTAATTTTTTTGTACATTCTAATGTGCATAGAGCATCGAATTTTTACCAGTGATTTTCAATTACAATTGACCCTCGCTAATAGTTTCTTCTTTGAATTTTGAAGCCTGTCCACTAGGTTCCCACTGCCCACTTGCTACCCTCAATAAGACTACTGGAATATGTGCACCGTACGTTCAGATCCTGTTCTTGTGCTCCTTTTCTTGTTTGCTTTCCTATCCTACGATGTGTAACACAATTGTTTATAAGACTATGCAGATATACTTACCAACTTCCTCCAGCGAATCCGAATCATACTTGTGGTGGTGCAGATATTTGGACAGATATTCGCACTAACAGCGACGTATTCTGTTCTGCGGGATCCTATTGTCCAACAACTACACATAGAGTTCCTTGCAGCAGTGGGTATTGATTTGTGTCCTAAAACTTATTTTAATTGTCTATCACTACTAGACTATTTACCTGTGATAATTTGAACATTACTATGACTATAAGTTCCTACCGTATCACTCTACATACAAACGACTCTTTAATGTTGTTTTCTGTTTTAAGTGATCATGCTCATTCCCAAAATTTTCAGGAATTACTGTCCCACGGGTTCAACAGATGAGAAACGTAAGTTCTGAAGATTATATCTATTTTATTTTTCACAATAACTTGCCATTCCCTGCATGTGAAAAAAAATATCTCGGTCTATATGATTAACATCTGGATACTGCTCAAATCATGGAACTTTACAGTTTACGCTCTGTTATGTATTTCGAATGCTAAATTTGCAGGATGCTTCAAGTTGACTGCTTGCAATTCCAACACTGCAAATCAAAATATTCACGCATACGGAGTTATGCTTATTGTAAGCTGAACTTAAATTGTTATTTATTTAATCACTTGGAAGCATTTCTTTTGGGTTTGATATTTTTCTCTTCAATTTCTCTCTCTCACTCCCCCCTTTCCCTCTCTTCCATTTTGGTCTCTGCTCTTTTTTGGTTTCGTTTTTCCACACTGGTTCAAGGTTTCTATGGATCATTTCCAAGTTCATATTTGATATCAAACATTTACTATTTTTTATTGCAGGCAGCATTAAGTACTCTTCTGCTCATTATTTATTATTGTTCTGACCAAATTATTACCACTCGGGAAAGAAGATATGCCAAATCGAGGGAAGCAGCAGCTAGAACAGTAAAGGAGAAGACACGAGCACGCGCAAGTTGGAAAGCTGCAAAAGATGTTGCTAAGAAGCATGCTGTTGAGTTACAGGCACAATTTTCTGGCAAATTTTCTAAGAAGACTACTGCAAATTCTGACCCAGTTAAGATTTTGAATCAAACAGAAACTGAAACAGATGACTTTCGTGCATGTATGTCACCCGCCACTTCATTTACTGAATCGGGAGGAAAGAAAATAAAACACGCGCATCATACGCACATGATATATGAAATGGAAGATGACTCTTGTAGTTTTGAAGTTTGTGGTTTAGAGTCTCGAAATAAAAATATAAAAAAGAAAATTCCAAAAGAAAAGCAAATTCATACTCATAGTCAGATTTTCAAGTATGCATACTCACAACTCGAGAAAGAAAAAGCTCAGCAGCAGCAGAATGAGAACCTTAACTTCTCAGGAGTAATTTCAATGGCTGTGAACATCGACACCAAGAAAAGGCCTCTAATTGAGATTGCTTTTAGAGACCTAACTGTTACATTAAAAGGCAAAAATAAAAATCTTTTGAGGTCTGTAACTGGGAAGATAAGGCCTGGCCATATTACTGCTGTCATGGGCCCATCAGGAGCTGGAAAAACAACGTTTCTTTCTGCTTTGGCCGGGAAAGCAGTTGGATGCATGGTGACAGGCATGGTTCTTGTAAATGGGAAGTCAGTATCTATCCACTCATACAGAAAAATTGTCGGTTTTGTGCCGCAGGATGATATTGTGCATGGAAATTTAACCTTGGAGGAGAATTTATGGTTTAGTGCAAGGTGCAGGTATGTGGTTTTTATTTCTGCATGGGTTCTAGTTGCCATTTTTATACTCAACATGCATTATTTGTTTTTGTGACTTGTAGTCAATGCCAAGCAGCTTTACCTAGCTAACATGTCTGGTGTCTTTTGATATGAAATCCATATGAAATCCTTCTTGTTGTTTTTTTAACTCAATTTCATCGATTTTTTAATTTTCCTTGATAAAAGTAAAAGGAAAAAGGGACTTGGACTAGGGTTTAAGTGAAGCCCATCTTAAGAGTCATCAATACGTGTAGCTGCAATAGGTTGGATCAGAAAAAGGAAAATGACCATGATGTTTTAATAGTCGCTCTTATAAATTGGCGCACGCATATTATGAAGAGAAGCGAACACACAGTAGAAGAGCATCAAACACAGCCAGGGGGGGGAGAGAGAGAGAGAGAGGTGCTTGCGTATGTTGAGAGAGTGATTGAAGTTAGTAATTTATCTATACAATAAATGAATTAATTCTTCTCCTCCGACGTAGGCACCACTAAACCATGTAAATTCTCAGTTTTCTTCTTTTACTTTTTGTTTATTGCTGCACTTCTTGTGTGTTTTGGCATTTTCTTCCCAACAATCTTGCTAACTACTGAACCTTTGGTGATGGGGAATGAAGATAAGAATACATATAGGATTTAGATAAGATTTAGAGTAGAATTTTGATTTAAATTATGTTTCTATTGATTAGATTAGTTTATTATAGTTTTCAAGTTTGACTACAATTAGGTTATTGTTTCCTTAGACCATATAAAGAGAGTCTATTCATTATAATACTTAGACTTTGATAATGAAATAAACAAATACTTTACCCCCCAATTTCTTCTATGTTCTCTCCCCTTTCTGCTCTCTCTTCTTGTCTCTTTATTTCTCAATCTTGTTCTTTGTTCATTACGTTATATGTCAATTTGGTACCACAACTAGTCGCTTTCTTCTTATAAAACAATTTTTGTGCAGTTTTGATAGGTGTTTAAATTCAGACGTTTATTTCAATCATTACCTATACCTACCCATCGCCACCTCACCCCTCCCTTAAACTTAACCGCCCGATAACAAAAACCAATAAAAAAATCATACCAAAAGGAGCATCAACAGCTTACGAGTACAAAATCAAGCGGTATATTGAAATTTGTTAGAAATATATAGCCTAATTCAAAGAGCTATTGCATAGTTGGGATATCTATAAAACTACCCATGTTATAACGTCTAAGTTTCTCAATGGTTTGGATCTTGAAATCACGTTGACAACATTGCCGCATCCTAATTCTAAGATAAAGCTTACCAGCAAGTCAACCTATGAGATATATCCTTCCGTATGCATCAAGCATGTCATACGCTAGGCCTATCACTCTATTCCCGATAGTCACGTCCTAAGTGTGGTTGTGTTAGTCCTCTTGGTGACAAAGAAAATGAGTTTTTTTATTGTTAAGCTTCTTGTTTGGTACCGATTAAAATTTAGATTTTAATATAAGTCAAAGTTAACAATTAATTTTAACAATATATTTTATTGTCCCCACAATTTTTCAATCACATTTCATCAACTTTATTAAAATCTACTAAAAATCTGATTTTAATCCTCACCATATATAGGTTAAATATTCTGATATGATGATATTTTTGAGAATTGTCTCGTATTCCCTCTTACACCAGCATAGTTGACCATAACACAGTTGAGGAATTACCTTTGGCATTGTCACCTAGTCCACACTCCACATATCTTCACCTTCGTGCCGAAATTGTTATTACCTATTCCTATATATGAATTTACTAATAAATTTGTTCAAATGTTACCTCAACAACGTGATATTTTCCTAATTGTCACATTTTCCAAGGTCATTGTTTGATCGTATGCTTTTCCTAATTGGCATTCGATTGTGGCCTACTAATTATAGACATTATTTTAACTCCGATCACTGTTGCCCTTTTTCCTAATTTTCATGCTGAGATGAAATACATAATTTATTTAAATAATAAAAATTACGAGCTTTCTTTTTACACCAAATTTAGACACGGATGCCTTCACGATTATTTTTATGACTTGTTACGTGTTTTTTGTCACGGTTTTCAAAACATATAAAATTAATTTTTTTGACTAACCATTACACTTAATTAAATGAAGGTTTTGTTTTCAATATAGTAGAATTATTTCTTTGTCGAGGCACATTCAAACCACCGGTGTTGCGTTCATTTTTCTTTAAAGGGCAGTTTGTCTTGCTAGTGTATCTTGCTCGTCGTGTAGATTCCATGGTAGTTTTGTGGATGAGTTGCACGGGTTGTTGCTTTTTTTTTTTTTGGAGTTCCTTGTTGCTACTTGGTTAAAAGGAAAATTCGTACCCATAGTGAGACTATATTCTTAGGGAGGATTTGTAGATTCAGTTGTCGTCATATGGTTGGTTTCGTGATTTGATCAAGAAGAAAGATTGCCGACCTTGGCTAAGAAGGAGTTGAGTTCTCTTAGTCGGGAAGAAATGATGAGGATAAAGATAACAATACGTATATGATTTAGATAATTTTAAAATAGAAGTTGATTTAATTATGTTTTTTTATTAGGTAGTTTATTATAGTATTCTAGATTGACTAGAATTAGATTATTGTTCCCTTACCTATTAGGTTTGCTTAGATTCTATATAAAAAGTGTCTATTCATTGTAATACTTGAGACTTTTTTTATAATATTTTGCCCCTCAATTTCTTCTATATTCTCTCTCTCCTCTTTTTCTTTCTTTCTCTATCTCGTTCTTTGTTAATTGCGTTCTACGTCATTTGGTCTCTAAGAACATTAGGTTGGGATCTTTCCTTGATTTTGTGTGATTCCTTGTATTCTATAGTTATGTCCCACGTCATTCCTAAATCTTGGTCATCGTAATTCAGGGCAATTCAGACCCTTCTTGATAACTCAGAACAGAATTTCGAGTAACTAATTATTATTTAATGGATGAAAATGAGAGTATCTATAACCTCGTACATAATTTATATGCATAGTCAATCTTCATTTTCTGAAGAAAGTATACTGGTATATTTTAACTCTAGGAATTATCCTGTGACTGTATGCTCTCAAGATATCCATTCTTCAAAACAGAAGTTTGATAAGCTTATAGAGGTTTTGCATAAAGTGCACTAGGTGACGGTGTTGAGCTAGCCATCGAAAGTGTCCTAGTGATATATGGGACGTTGGACTTTGTTTTTTGTGGAGTTGATGTCAGGTCGAAACTTGACTAATATATAATGGCCAAATGTCCGAATGTAACCGTTGGAAACTTTTGGATTGTGATTCTGGCCAACGGTCTGATCAAGCTATGTGAGCTGGGCGGTAACTTCTCTTTCATCGAATGGACCTTTCAGACTGGTCATGAGCAGGCTGGTTAAATGGACCTGAGCTGGACAGGTTTCTGAACCATTCTCTCAAGCCAAAAAGAGTTTTGGAGAAGACATGGTTTTATACGAGATTGCATTACTTTCGTGAAAGCAAAATAAACATATGAAATGGATGCTGTTGTCATTTTCCCATTGACAAGAGTAACGAGGTCAATTGAACGTTATTCCATCATCATATATATATAATGGCCCGATCATATTCTTCACTTCATGTATTGCCTATTATCATCATTTTCTGTCCTTGATCTCTGCACTACTTTTACCTTTTTATGCAGGATGAAATCATTCAGTATAGAATTTCGTATTAACTTTATTATTTACATTTTCAAAAAGACTATCTGCAGATTTACCAAAGGCAGACAAGGTTCTTATTGTTGAACGAATCATAGACTCCTTGGGGTTGCAAGCAGTGCGGGGTTCCTTAGTTGGAACAGTGGAGAAACGAGGAATCTCTGGAGGTCAAAGGAAACGAGTAAATGTTGGCCTGGAGTTGGTAATGGAACCTTCGGTACTGTTCTTGGACGAACCTACATCTGGGTTGGACAGCTCATCTTCACAGCTACTTCTCAGAGCACTTCGGCGAGAAGCGCTTGAGGGGGTAAACATCTGTATGGTTGTCCATCAACCAAGGTAATATAATTAATCTTATAGAGCTTAATCAAAGCAACATGACCTTGTCCTGTTTGGAGGTTTATTGTTTTACCCACTCGACCAAGATCCACTTAAAATCTTAGCACAGGGACCTAACAATTTGTTTTGCAAAAACAAATAGCAGATACGAGACGCAAGTCGCTTATATTTTCCTCGGGGACAAGCCTTTTGCGTCGATACTTTCCTTGGGTAACTTACTGTTCAATTTATCTTTCGCAGCTACACATTGTTCCAGATGTTTGATGATTTGGTACTTCTAGCAAAAGGAGGCCTTACTGTCTATCATGGGCCAGTGAGAAAAGTTGAAGAATATTTCGCAGGTCTTGGTGTCAATGTCCCAGAACGTGTTAATCCTCCAGATTACTTTATTGACATTTTAGAGGGGATGACTAAAACAAGTTCAAGCTCGGGCTTGAGTTATAGGGAACTTCCTGTTAGATGGATGCTTCATAACGGTTATCCTATACCCCCGGATATGAGGAAGAATACTGCTGAACTTGCAATATCCGCAGTGAATATAAATCTAGAAAATGCTATACACTTTCCCGGTTCTGTTGCTGAGGAACAATCCTTTGCCGGGGAGGTATGGCAAGATATGAAATGCAATGTCGAGAGGAAGCGAGATATATTACGGCACAACTTTTTGAGATCAACTGACTTGTCCAACAGGAGAACTCCGAGCACTCTCCTACAATATAAGTACTTCCTTGGGAGGTACATAATAACAATTCTCTTTCCATATAATTTGCTTCCTTCAACGCTGACAATTATCACGCTTTTTCTCAATTACCCCAAGTCATTTTATCTAGCCAAAACAGGAGGTGGTTTAATTACATTTGTGTGCAGCCATCTACCTCCTAGCTTGTGGGATCAAATGTGAGGATTGCCATTTTGTGCAAAAGGGACATGTCTGTCATACAATGAGAAATTTGTGGCACTGCTAATCATGGGATTCTTAACTTTGTTGCTAGAAATAGCTTTAATTATTTTTAATGGTTCCATGTAATTTGAATCTTTGGTACTCAAGTAGTAGGAAATAGGTCAATTTATGCGTAATGCAGGAAAATTATCGTATCTTTTTTGTATCATTTTGGTGGGATGGCCGAGTGGTAAGGTGGGGGATTGCAAATCCTTTTTCTCCTGTTCCTGGATTATGAGTTCCATTGTTGAACTCCGACCTAACCATTAAGTATGAAGCAAAATCCGATCCAATTTATTTATTTGAATAGTTAACAGGTTGGTTAAACTACATTTTCAGCCCAAGTACACTGCATTTTTAACCCAAGTACTCTCTTCAAGTTCAGGAAACATCTCTCAGTGATCTTTTATCAATTATTTTATCATTCAATAAGATTCCTTCCTGATTTTCTCTAGGCTTATGACAATCTCAGGGTGGCTAAACAACGGTTACGAGAAGCTAGGGTTCAAGCAATAGATTATCTTATTCTTTTACTTGCTGGGGCGAGCTTGGGATCACTTACAAAAGCGAATGATGCAACTTTTGGTTATGGTGCTTACACTTATACAATTATTGCTGTTTGTAAGTTCGTAAAACTTTCAGATTCCTTATATAAGAAATTCCTGTTTGGGTTAAATTATCCTTAGGATTCAAAACTAGAAGAATGTTGCATGCTGACTTAAATAGCTCACTAAGACATGACTTATTTTTTATATGATTTCATTTTTATTACATAGTACTAAAATATTTTCTACACTTACTTCTGTCACGATTCTCATATGGCAGATAATAAGACTTATTCTGATTCGTTCCTCCTCCACTCTTTGCTCCACCCACCCACCCACCTTTCTCTCACTCACACTCACGCATGTGATTCTTGTTTTAATTTTGTTTCATATCTCTTTCTCCAATTTCAGCTCTGTTGTGCAAGATTGCAGCTTTAAGGTCATTTTCTCTCGACAAGTTACAATATTGGAGAGAGAGTGCTTCTGGCATTAGCAGTCTGGCTCATTTTGTTGCCAAAGACACAATGGACCACTTTAATACAGTGATAAAGCCCGTGGTGTATCTTTCAATGTTTTATTTCTTCAGCAACCCAAGATCTTCCTTTGCAGATAATTATATTGTCTTGCTCTGTCTTGTTTATTGTGTAACTGGTGTAGCTTATGTGTTGGCCATCTTTCTTGATCCCGGTCCATCCCAGCTGGTAATTAGTTCTCCTTCCCATAGCTACTATCAGTTTGAGCTCCTGTAAGTATGATGTTTTTCACCGGCTACTTTGGCTTTGTGCAGTGCTCTGTACTACTTCCCGTGGTTTTGACTCTCATTGCGACTCAGATTAATGCAACGAAATATGTGAAGATATTAGGGAACTTGTGCTATCCGAAATGGGCCTTAGAAGCATTTGTTATAGCAAATGCAGAGAAGTAAGTTCGAAACGAAACCCCATTTTCCATGAGCAGCTCTTGCACACGCATTCAGCACTCTTTTAGGAGGTTCTTGTGATTCATATTAACGTTATCGCATCATAAACATAGAAACATCTACAAGGTGTTAAAAGATTATTAGCCACCAAACTTATAGTGTCCTTCCACTTTGATCATGGAACTTCTTTTTTGTTTCACTATCGGCACTACATCTACCTCTATCCTTCAGAAGTAACGGAATTCTGACTTGTACGAGGGAAATATGATGAAGTGGCTTAAAAGACCTGTTAATGCACTAGTTTTGGTGTCAGCATTGGCAAAAACACTTTTTCTTCTACAAAACTTATGTATTTGTAAACAACATTTTTAAAAATAAGCATTTTTGGGCAATCTGAACAACAAAACCAAATGCGTTAACAGACCTTTAAAGCCACATCATCATTTGTCGCACAAGTCAACGATTCCATTAGTTTCTATGAAAGGAGTACTAAACTAAATTAAAAATGAAAGTTTAGTGACTACATTAAAATCAAAATTTGTACTTCTAGGAAATATCTTAAGCTCTTGGTTCACAAACATAACATTGAAATCAAAATCTTGGACTTGATCTATTACGATCAGTTGACCTTGAATTATCAAGGAAATAATCGCATTCAAGAGAATTAGGGAAAGCTAGGGAAGGAATTTTCAATTTGTCCAAGATTACCTTCCAAACTTATCCGAAGTTTTCTCCATTTATTTGCGCGTGTTGATGTGCTTTAAGAACTTCCCTTGTATAAGAAGAATAAGATTGTGTTTGATAGAGTGGATTAGATAGTGTTAGAGGAAGAAAAAGAAGCTAAAATCTTGTACGTTATATTGTCCTACTGTTTTCACTACTGAGTACTAAAATTTTACTCGTCTTGTACTCTATGAATGTACTGAACTTTTGAAACTAAGATGAAGAGAGAAAAACACAACATTATCTTTCTATCTTCCAATATAAATAACTTGAGTCAATGCCAATTTGTATTGTTGATGATGGATAACCCGCTTTACTGATTTGCTTCAGGTACTATGGCGTGTGGCTCATTACGCGTTGTGGTGCACTCCAGAAATACGGGTATAATGTACATGACTGGGGGCTTCGTATAGCTATGCTAATCCTTTTTGGTGTAGTTTGTCGTGTTATAGCTTTCATCGGTATGGTAACTTTCCAAAAAAAGTGAGTTCAACATCTGTTTAACTTGTGTTCGACTTTTTGATGCACAATGCCGACAAGTTTTAACAGGTATGATGTACAACACTCGAGAAGTAATCATTCTTAGATTTCTTGGCGAGTTTGTAACAGATGAGAGTAAAAATTAGAGTTTTTTAACGTTTTTACTGAATGTTTATATATGGCGTGGTGGATAGGATTAAAAAAACTGAAAGAAAGTTAACTTGTCCGCTATAGAGGATAGTTTGTCTAATTTAGTATTCAGAATTGTGTACCAAACATACCCTTAGTGGCCCCACTCCATCCTCTCATGGAGAGATGCATAATCTTTGAATTCTTTATATACAAAAGCAAACTGATTTTATGTCAATTGTCGATTTTCTCGGTCGAACAGGTTGGCAAGTTCAGATTGATTTGTTTTGTCATTACTACTTAATAGAACGGTCCAAAATTTGATCGTTCTAACCTCTGATTATATTGTAAAAACGGCTATATTAGCCATCCGAACAAGATGTCGACTGGATGAGTCATCCGAACTCTCAAATTTTTTGACGTTTTGAACTCTATATATATCTCTACTTCTTACATTCAATATAACAATTCAATAAATAAATAAATAAATGAGCATCAAAGTGAGACATCTTTTGAGAGATTTCTTTAGACTTACATTTGCATTTATTTCATTTATTTCTTCTTATAAAAACTTTAATTGATTCAAATTCTTTAATCGTCATCTTCATCAAAGTTTTTCATCTCTTTTTTTAACTTAACTTATTTCTATTACTTCAAAAAAAGAGATATATTTTGAAGAAAATTTTTGAACTCACATTGCATATATTTCTTCTACTTTTTCACATTGAAAATTTTGTTTAATTCAAACAAACTTGTAATTCATAATACTCATCAAAGTTTCTTATTCCTCTATTGGTGTATAATTTATTATAATAATTAATTAAAAGATATATATTTTGAGAAGACTTTTGAACTTACATTATATTTATTTCTTCTACATCTTCTCATTGAAAAATTTTTGATTCATTGAATCAAATTTCTAATTATCATATTTATCAAAGCTTTTCATCTAAAAATTGATCTATCATTTAATGCTATTCATTGAAGTGTTAGCCTCTTTTAGTACTTAACTTGTTTGTATTATTTATCAAGATAGGAATTCCATTATAAAATCACTATAATAAAGTGTGGTTCGTTTTGAAATCCCGTAAAAATCAACATTGTATAAGGATGGATGTTTCTTGTTGTAAGTCACGGTGTGAGTCATATTGATGTCCCGTTTAAAATTCAATAGTGGGTCATGTTGAGGTCCTATAAAGCTCAACATTGTATAATGGAGGATGTATATCTTTGTTTTGGATCGAATTTCTACAATTATATCATTTGCATCATCTCCCCTTTTACTTATCGCTTTCATATTTGCTCTTATTATTTGAATTGCTCTATTCAGTTTTTACTTGTTTGAATTTAGATTAATTTTTTGAAAAAAAATTTATAAGTCAATTTACCATTGCTCTTAATTAGTTATCATTGGGCTATCAGACACTTGGATGAAACTTGAAACGAATTGGTTCAGGTTCCGTATTTTGACTTGTTTGAAATCAAATTGAATTATTTAAAAAAATAAAAAATAAAAAAAATAAATTAGACACTACAATTTTCACTTGTACATTATTTTAATTGCGCTGAAGGTTCTCATTTCATTTTTATCCTCAACCTTCTATGCATATCTTGTTTTTGATTATGGTATTTATCCAAATATTTTGTTAGCTTGTTTTGAAAAAGAGGGTAAATGTTTTGTTGAATTTTTGTATATATTGTTTTGTTTTGCTTATTCTAATATATGAGGGGGCAATCAATCTTTTTATGCCCTCCTAACACCATTTTTTTACCTTTCTTTTTAACAAACTAGTGTACTCATGTGCGATGCACGTGTTAGAGTTTAGTTGGGTAGTTAATAGCGTTGAATGATATTACAATTTCGTTATTGGTTTATTTGATTGTTCCACAAGGTTGCAGGACCAACACCAAGAAGTCTTTATTTAACGTGGAAGAAAATAACTACAGAACCCTCTATTCCAAACTCCTACCTACCCACCTCCCTTACTCCCATCATTTCAGAGAGAAAAGGAAAAATAGGTTAACCTCTTTTTACAGGCGCGCGCACACAAATAAAAACAAAGCCCCTCAATGAACACCAACAATTCAGAAAGCTCTGACCTTGCGACGATGAGAATAGTATTTGCTTACATGTAAACTAATATAAATTGACCTCCTT